>PVJS01000448.1:0-130479 GCA_004027185.1 Glis glis | reverse complement strand
ACCCAGGAGCATTCTACCTCCAAGCTACACCCCCAGCCCTATTTTTTATTCTTTATTTTGAAACAGGGTCTCACTGAGTTGCGGAGGGCCTCATTAAGTAGCTGAGGCTGGCCGCGAACCCGGATCCTCCGGTCTCAGCCTCCCAAGTACTGGGATTACAAGCGTGTGCCACCATGCCCAGCTTCTCCTTCATTCTTCAGTTAACACTTAGTGCTTACTGTGTACCATTCTATATTATTTACACATGTAATAACAGCTACTGTCTTTCTACTGTGGCATGAGTGAAAATAATGAACACTTTAACAAAAACTTCAAAAAGTAATCCAGTACTCTCAGCTTGTTTTGTTTTGTATTTATTTGCTTTAAGTTATGTAATTTTACAAATAATACATGGATATATTCCTGAAACAAGTTTCAAACAGTATGAAGGATGAAAATTCTGAAAAAGTCCTACCTCGCCTCTTCTTTTCCCTATGCCAAGCTCTCCCCAGAGGCGCTGCTGTCAGTGTGACAGTTACACATTCTTCCCCCCTTTGTGTATTTACACGTATTACATGTATTTTCCTCAACCCCATGTTCCCTTGTTTAACTGTCTACTGAGGCACATTTAAGTAATTTCCGAGTTCTTATTATCAACAATGCTTACATTTATGCGAAAGCAGATCGGAGGATAAAAACTTAAGACATGAGCTCACAGGTCTGAAGGGTGTTTATGCTACCAAGCGGAGCCTAAAAAACGGGACTGATTTATGTTCTCACCGATTTGTTAACTACATCTTTGGCAACAGCAAGTATTTACAAGCTTTTAAATTTTATACATCCTAAGGGTAAAAAATATTTCACTGTTTTGATTTGTCTTTCCCAAATTACTAGTGAGGCTGGGAATCTTATTTATTTACCATTTATCTTGTTCAAATCCTTTGTTTTCCTGCTGATTAATTTGTCACTGTCTTACTGACTGTAAGCACACTACATAATCTTGAGTATTAATCTTTGACTTTTATTTATATAGCAAGTACTTTCACCTAAACATTAAAGTTTGTCAACTTTCAATTTGGTGCGTTGTAGTCCTATGACATTTTGTACATAGTTTTAGCAATCATTTTCTTCATGGTTCCCAAATTTTGTATCTTACTTCTTATCCCAGGGATTATAAAAAAAAATCTTATATGATACTTTTATAGCTTATATTTCGTCTTTTTTGTTGTTGTACTCAGGATTGAACCCAGGGGCATTCTATCTCTGAGCTACACCCCCAGCCCTATTTTTTATTCTTTGTTTTGAAACAGGGTCTCACTAAGTTGCAGAGGGCCTCGCTAAGAAGCTGAGGCTACCCGCAAACCTGAGATCCTCCTGTCTCAGTCTCCCAAGTACTGGGATTACAAGCATGTGTCACCAAGCCCGGCTCATATTTAGTCTTTTATTCCATTAAAAAAATTGATATAATGAAAGGTAGGAATCTAATAATTTTTTTCAAAATAGAAAATTAAGAATCCCAATATTATCAACACCTACATAAATACTGGATTCCATATAATGTGTCTCTTCAGTTCCTCGTTTGATTCTCCATTCTGTTTTCACTTTTTCAAAATTTGCCTAACCTTATACATTCTCTCTTCCAAACAAATTCCAGTATCAGCTTGTCGAGTGCATTATGAAAAAACATTGTTGATTTTTTTTTTATTAAGCTTATACCAAGTCTACAGATTACTTTGGGAAGAACAGGCATCTTTATAATATTGAGTCTTGCCTGGAGAAGCAAGGTTTGTCTTTTCACTGAAGTCTCTCTTATTCTTGAATACGAGCTTTCAAGTGGACAGTCATTATGTATCCAGACCTTAACACCATCCAAGCCACAAACCAGTTCACATATCACAGACATACATGTTAACCCGAGGTCCTAAAAAAAAATCCCTCAATGGTAAAGGACATTTCAATTTTTAGACCCTAATAGAAAAGCCAGAGTGGTTACAAACTCTTCAGAAATGCTTATCTTCTAACAAAGATGTTTTGAGATTTATCCTATACCCTTTCACTGACTTTTTAAATCATTAGATTGTGTGATTTTTGTTCGTTTATTTGTAAGATGAAGATGAGGTCTATGTTACTCAAGCTGGCCCTGAACCCCTGGGCTCGAGCAATACTTCTGCCTCAGCCTCCTGAGTAGCTGAGATTTCAGTTGGAAGCATCGAAGTAAATAAAGATCTGTTTTGTATACATCTCTCTTTCTATATCCATCATTAACAAAGTACATGGCATACAGTAGTTGCCAATAAGTGTAGGTCTTCACCCTAGATGACCTGTTGTTCTACCCCAAATGAATGTCTTTCTTGACTGCTAAGCTGGAAGTCAAATAAAGCCTCAATAAAACTTGCTCGGGCTCTAGTGTGAGCGGCAAGGGTGCACCAGCAAGGCACCTGGTTGCTTGTTCCTGGACAACCCCAGGACAAGCACTACTTTTATTTATTTATTTATTTATTTATTTATTTATTTATTTATTTAGTGGTACTGGGGATTGAACCCAGGGGCATTCTACCTCTGAGCTACACCCCCAGCCCTATTTTATTTTTTATTTTGAAACAGGGTCTCACTAAGTTGCGGAGGGCCACACTAAGTAGCTGAGGCTGGTCGTGAACCTGTGATCCTCCTGTCTCAGCCTCCCAAGTACTGAGATTACAAGGGTGCGCCACCACACCCAGCAGGACAAGCATTACTAACATGTTTCTTCAGATAATGGCATTTTATGCCAATTAGAATTGTTCTCCCTTGATAATTATAGTTAATGCTATTATTATTTTGCTTTTATAATGAAAAGTTTCAAGTAATCTGTGACACACACTATATAATCTCAAGAATTTTGTGGAGAAGGGACAGGAACATAGCCTGATGCGATGCTGGAGGGCTTGTTCTCACCAATTGCTGTCACAATATTCCCTCGTCTGCTCCTGGTGTCTACATGAATAGGAAGCTATAAATAACATAAAACAGACTTAGAGTGAAATGAAAAATATAATGAACCCACATTGACTGTGTATAATTTAATTTCCCCTGAGCTCTGCTATGATAGTGGTGCTATATAATTGAGCTTAACTGCTATCTTCCTTAGTTACCACTGAAAGAGTCAATGACCCAAGACAGGAAATTGGATTCCTCTAAAAAAGAATTAACTTCAAAACAATAGCATACTGAAACCAGCAGCTAAAAGGACCTTTGATTCTGCCCAACATGACAATGTTGGTTTCTATATATATTTTACAATTTAAAGTCTATACCATCACACACATCTCACCTTTCGCAAGAGGTAGAGAGGGGGCACATACTATTTTCACTTTACTACTAAGGCAGGGCACATACTATTATTTCCACTTTAGTACTAAGGAAGCAGAGATAAAATAATTTGTCCAAGATCCTGAGGATACTATTAGGCCTAGGATATTATTAGGCCCTAGGTACTTTGCCTTCTAATTTCAAAGCTTTTCTACTACACTTAACTTACCCCTGCTAGACATTCTAGCCACCCCCCAGCCATTTCAGGTAGCTCTCTCACAACACTCATTCTACAATCAAGTATACATTTGTCAGCTTTTTGTCACTATGACCAAAATACCTGACAATAACAACTTAGAAAGGGAAAGACTTATTTTGGCTCATGGTTTCAGTCCATGTTTAGCTGACTCCATTTCTTTGGGCCTGAGATGAGGCAGAACATCATAGCAGAAGGGCATGGCAGGGCAAAACTGCTTAGCTCATGGTAGCCAGGAAGGAGAGAGAGAGGCAAGAAGGGACCAGGAACAGATAGGAAGGAGAGAAAGGGAGAAAAGGAGGAAGAGGGAAGGAGGGGCCAGGGACATATATAGCCCCCAAGGCCTTGCCCTCAGTGAACTCTTCCTCTAAGCCGTGCCCCACCGGCCTATAGCTTTCACCAGCTCCCAGGAGTCCATTCAATTAATCCATCGAATGGATTAATCCACCAGTGGGGTCAGAGCCCTCATGAGCTGATCTTTTCACCTCTGAACACTGCTGCAATGCATTAACACGTGAGCTTTGGAGGCATTCCTGACCCATGCAATGTCCTGAAAGACTACAAAAAATAAAACAAAAAACACCTTGTAACTGGAACAAATAAATTGGTTTCTTTTTAAAATTCTTAAACTAATAAAACAGCAAATAATGCCAGGCCTGGTGGTACATGCCTATAATCCCAGTACTTGGGAGGCTGAAGCAGGGAGATCGCAGGCTTGAGGCCAGCTTCAGCAATTTCACGAGGCTGTTCCAAAATTAAAAAATAAAAAGGGGCTGGGGAGTAGAATCAGAGGTAGAATGCCCCTGGTTCAATCCCCAGTACAAAAAAACAAGACAGCAAACAAAGCCTTTGGTACTGAGTGAAGGAAATGATCAGAGATTGACAGATGGCAATGATTTGTATAGTTTTCTCCAGTGATAGCCCCAAACTTTGTGCCTTGTCCACTCCCTTTTACATGAGCAGAGCTCTGATATGCAAATGTAGCTTCTGCTCTTTGAAATCTAGCACAAATCCCACTTCAAGGATCCTTGAACCTGTATTAACTGTGTAACTTGGCAGGTGAGAAAACGTGTGTCACATAAATGAGTTAAAGATGGCCTCTGTGTCTTGGCCCCTGCGTTGTTTATTCTTCATAGCAGACTGGGACCCCTTAGCTCAAAAGCTGGTCAGCACCGAACTCAAATTTTTACATACAAAATTGCTTAAACATAGCACACATAAGCAGATTGTCGATCATTTAGAGCCTGCCTACATGCATAGCCTTCAAAACTGTCAGCATTTGCCCACCACAGATAGGTTGGGCCCTGGGACTATAAAGACCCGTGCTGCTACTGCTGCTCGAGAGATTTCTGACCCAGAGACTCCCTGTGTGCCCCTGAGCAACCTCACCTAGCCACATGAGTCTCCTCTACGATCCCCCTGGGAGCTCCCTTGCCCTTGTTCCCTTCTGGATCACTGGCTCCTGTGTCTAAAGCCCCAAGATGGTTGCACAGTGTGAGAGACTCCCCCAACCCACAAGCAAACCTGCTGAAGCATCATCCAAATAAAGCTGGAATACGCTACCCCTACTCATGGTCAGATCTTTCTTCTTGACAAGCTGGAACATAGTCTAGCACACAGTAAGTACTTAATTAACATTTTTAAATAAATACAGAGTCAGACTGGGGTTTCAGTCCTTGCTCCATTACTAACTACCTCTCTGATTTGGGACAAATTACTTTAACCTCTGTGGTTTTCCATCTGTAAAATAGATATAAATAGAGTTGTAAGGACTAAGTAATCAACATATTTTAAAAAGCTGACACATAAGGACTAAGACATATATTTTTACATATATGTGCATGTATATTATTATCACTGTTTACTTATGACACTGCATTTACATTTTACACACTGGATGAAAAGGCCTTCCTCACATCATTCCTCACGGAAGAACACATTTTTAAAGTGGTCTCTTAGTTGGTCCAGTATGTTCAAAAAAGTGTTTCCCCCCAACTAGACAGAAACTCTATGAAGCCTTTCTTTTTTTCTCCTGTGCCCTCTACTCCCACAAAATTTCTAAACATTACCAACATATCTATTTGGGGCCTTGGGTACAATTTTGAGAGCATCCTTTATCTAACGGTTAAGTGCAAGTAAAAGACCTCACTACCCAAGACAGAGACTTCATGGATATGGAGGGCTCGCTGCAGGACAGGAGGAAGTGAGCTGTCTAACAGCAGATAAAACAAGACAAATGAGTTGATTGTGATTACAGTGAAAAGTTGAAGGCGAGAAGGGGAGACCCATCTTGGGGAGGCAAGTTTCCATTTCTTATGTCCTTTGAAAATATCACCTCTCAGTGGGAAGGTCTTCCATAAGCAGCTAGCTATCTCCTGAAAAGAAAGTAACACATTCCAAAGGGGGGAAAAACAGAAGAACTGGGAATATTCCCCAGGAGGAAGAAAAATGAAGTCAAGACAAACAATACCCCAAAGTCATGAGCTCAGACACTCAAGTTCACTACAGCCTTTATGCCTGGAGATCAGGCAGACGGCACCAGAAGCCTTGGGGGTAGCCTCTGACCTGACTCTACTTTATGGAATATATCCTAGTAGATAATTAGAGATGAAAGAAAAAAATCAGCTATGAGCATGTCTTATATGACCTAGAGGGGGAAAAGATACAAGCTAAACTAGTTGAATTGGTTCCATACAATGAATAATCTGCAACCATGAAAACTACCATGGGGGTGTGTTTATTGGCATGGGAGGATATCAATACACCAATGGACAAAATGAGCAAACAATGAAACGGAACGCAGTGTCCTGTCATGTTTCCCCAATCTCTAATTCTCTATAGTGATATGCATAACCCTCTGTTTCCTACTTGTGATATCAGTGGTTTATTCCTGGCTGTGGTATCATGGATGATTTACTCTTTGTATTTTTCTTCATTTTCTAGTATTTTGTCATTACTACAGTATTAGTATTAAAGAAAAGCAACCTTTTAAAAATAAATTATTATGCACCAAAAAACTGGATATGATGTATGACTAAGGACAAATGCAAAAAATTAGAACAGTTTTCTAAGTATAACTAAAGGCAAGAATAAGCTAAATACTTAATATTTAAGTGTTTGATACTTATTTTTCAAAAAGAGGTTATATAAAAGCCTGCCGGTGGAAGCACAATGGTGTCACATTAAGAGAGATAAAAGACGACTTCAGGACCGGCTCTGCTTGTCATCCGTTTTCCCTTCTGCAAATGGAGAAGTCAGAGGAAGAGCCCCGAGGAACTGAAGAGGTGCCGAGGAAGCGTCTCACCATTCTGGATGTGTCAGAGTCTCTGCGGCCCAGGGGAATAATACCTCTGAGACCAGAATTAAGTCACCAACATCACTGCAATATTAGTGCCAGGAATGTGTGGGAAAGCAGAGACCAGGGGAAGAGTTAGACAACTAGAGAAGCAACAGCACCTGCTGTGTGGGAGTCAGATGTAAAATCAAAATCTGGCTGCCTCTTCCTAGCTCTGCAGTTACTCAGGAAACCCGTTAACCTTTCTGAGCTTTATTTTCCTGATTTATAAAATGGAACTGATAACATGTAACTCTCTGAGTGCTGATGGATGGTAAGTGCCTAATTAGATGCCAGGTACACAGAAGGCACTCAATAAATACATGGCAGCTACACACATATTTTATAAAAGGGTGGGTCTGGAAACTAGGTACCTGTGTGACTGACATATATTATTCCTTAAATTCCCATGCACATTTTAAATTTGAGGTTCTAGATTTGTCAATAAGAAGCAGGCAAGAAACACTGACAAGCCATCTGAAAGGCAGAACTGGGAAATGGCCAGGAGAAGAAAACACCCTCTGGAAGCTGAGCCTCGCAGAGCCACAACTGTCACCAGGACAGGACTGCTTCCCTCTAAGAAAGGAGGGATCGTCCTTGGGGAGAACGACAAATAAACTGCAAGCTGTTCGTTTTTTTATACTGCCCACAAGAACAGGCCAGGGATGTGCAGTACAGCCCTGGCTTCTCCAGTAAAGTTCTGGGACTCTCATTTCAAGCCAACTAACGAAGTGCTTGCAAAAATGGTAGGAGAGAGGGATGAAGGTTACTGGTTCATCCCAGCCCAGGAAGACAGCTTCTGAAGTGAGAAGTGTTTTCAGCCGAGAAAAGGAGAAAACAAAACACCCCACGGCAACCTCAAGCCAATCCATAAAACGTCTTTACCCTTCCTGCTGAACATGTACTATCAGTCAACTGAGGATTAAGTTCACACATACATAAGGGAATAAACTAAGCAATACAAATCAAAATCCACATCTTTCTATTTCCCTTAATTTTGACCCTATTTTCCTAATCATCTGCAAATAGCATTTTATCCAGAGGCACATAGCAGAGTGGTTACAAGATTAGATTTGAGTCCTGGCTCAAATCTATGACCCTGGGCAACTTATACAACCCATCTGTGCTTCCGTTGGTTTCCTCAATTGTAAAACAAAACAACACACACACTCTCTCACACACACACACACACACACACACACACACACACACTACTATTTTATTGGGCTGTTTTGAGAACTGTAATTGGATGAGTCATGTATGAACACTCAGAATAATGTTTGAGAACTATGTATTTGTCATTATAGTTATCTCCTTTCTTCTATGCAGTCAAGCAGAAGGCGGGGCTCCATTACAATGAAAATCCATAGCTACAATGGCCTTTTTAAAATTCTCGGTTATATGACTAAATACTGCAATATTTTTCTCACTCTCTACCCAGGACTGAGACTGAGAATTACACGGGAAGATATTCAATTAAGCATTAAAATATTTCCAGCTTGTACTTACTTTTTTGAATAGGTCACATAAAGAGAGCTGGCATAAAACTAAAATAGTAAAGAATTTGTAAAGAAGAGAAAATTTTCCTTCCTCTCCAGCTGCCAACCCCCAATTGCCTGTTTGGAAGTAATGCTGGAGTCCTTTTGTACCTTTCCAGCAATGAGGTATTATTTAAAACAGGGGAAAATAACAGCATATTCAACCAACTGGTTATGATTTATCATGAGAAATGTTAGGAGAATCTTTAATAGCATAAGAAAGACCTATATTGTCAAGGAAAAATTTACAAAATTATAAAGTATGATTCCAATTCAGTTAAGAAATGTACATTAAAAATGTGAAGTAAGCCGGGAGTGGTAGTGCACGCTTGTAATCCCAGTACTTGGGAGGCCGAGACAGGAGGATCCAGGTTTGTGGCCAGCCTCAGCTACTTAGTGAGGCCCTCCGCATCTTAGTGAGATCTTGTTTCAAAATAAAGAATAAAAAATAGGGCTGGGGGTATAGCTCAGAGGTAGAATGCCCCTGGGTTCAATCCCCAGTACCACACACACACATACAAACACACAAAAAAAACCATGAAGTAATAAGACTAAGCATTTGAAGGGGCTATATCTGTGTGGTAAGATTGATTTTCTTCCCCTGCATCTATCAATCTTTTTAAAAGAACTTTAAGGATGTTCTAAGCACCTATTCCAAAACCAGGAAAGAAAATTATTCTGATGTCTAATCATTTCCTATTATTTGTTATACTTTTTTTCTTTTCATTTCTGAACCAGGGTCTCACTATGTTGCCTAGGCTGGCCCAGAACTCCTGGGCTCACGCCATCCTCCTACTTCAGCCTCCCAAGTAGCTGGGGTGACAAGTATGCACCACCAGGCCTGGCTTCTTATTTAATACTGCACCAAATCTGAAAACAATATCTAGCCCCAAGTGTCACTACTTTAAAGGTTTTCCACCCCTTCTACTTCCAAATGTAATTAAGGAAAAGATACAAATTACTCAAGTGAGAAAGACTTGCTTTACATAGCAGTTCCTGTCTCTCACCAACAAATGGTTATTGTTCTTTTCAGAGTAATCACCTTGGGAGACATATTCTTAAAATAAGTCAGTTTAGAATTTGTTTTCTGGAAAGACTCTATAGGCAGTTCACAAAGCCACACAAACCAGAACACCTCAACCCTTATCCTTAAAATGCAACCCAGTCCAACTGCAAACAAAACACACCTGATATTTAAGTTGGGTAGCATATAAATACAATAGGTTATACAATCATTACAATTAAAGCTATATATATAAGCATAGCTGGATATGTTAGGTAGTCTACAATTTAGATGAAGTAAACAAGATGCAAAATAACACTGCATTATTTCTGGAAGAGAAAGCATATGCCCAGGCGCTGAGGTTTCATTCCTGACAGCTGACGTAGGAAGGCTGTGGGGACTGAACGATGTTCCCTTGGCTCTGGCTCAGAGCGCTCTGCAAAAGACAGCTCTCCACTGGCCTGTGCTGGGGAAATGGGTGCATCTATGCAAACTCCCAGTGATTAAAATGCGCTGGTATGGTGACAAAAGCCACCCCAGAGTTCCCTGCACAAAGCTCAGAAGTTACTGTGCCTCTCCCAAGCCTTCACAGCGGGAGTGGGGCAGTTACCTCTACTTGCCATCTCCAGTTCATCAAAGGCTCTTTGGAGCTATTCAAAGCTTACTCCTGCCACTGGGATAAAAGAGGAAGGGCTTTGCATTTGGACAATTCTCCCTTAAAACTGCAACTAAGAACACAGCGCACTGGCTGCGGCTGATTCTCCCTGTGGATGCTGATGTTCTGATGCTGAGCATGTGAAAGCAAGTGGGCTTCCCGCACACACCCATCTGAGGCCAGCTCCCGGGCAATCCTAGCAGATAAGCTGTGATTTAAACAAAGGGCTGAAGGCTCTGTGGCACCAGCACAGACAAACATGGGTGAGGGAACTTACTGAGAGGTCAACAACTGTCTTGATAGCCTTGTCTTTTCTCTTTATGAAGTCATCGTCCTGCAAGACAAACAGGAATTAAACAAACCCTGCCTGAAGATTAAAACTCAATGTTTAAAAGTCTGCCTTGGTCGGGCGCGGTAGCGTACGCTTGTAATCCCAGTACTTGGGAGGATGAGACAGGAGGATTGCAGGTTCGAGGCCAGCCTCAGCTACTTAGTGAGGCCTTCCACAACTTAGTGAGACCCTGTTTCAAAATAAAGAATAAAAATTAGGGCTGGGGTGTAGCTTGGAGGTAGAATGCCCCAGGGTTCAACCCCTAGTACTGCAAAAATAAATAAATAAGTAAATAAATAAATAAATAAATAATAAATAAATAAATAAATAAATAAATAAAAGTCTGCCTTGTAAATTGACTTCTCACTACTACTTTGCCAGAAGCTGTTTCAGTTTTCTAATAGGCTGGAATATATTTACCATGGGAAAAGGCCAGGAGCTCAGCAGATGGCTCAACACAGATCCCTACAGGCAGTAAGCAAAAGACGGGGCCACAGAGTGCAGTGTTAAGACAGGGTTTTCACTTCAAATCCTTATGAGTGCTGAAATTTCAGGGAAATTGCCAAACCTAAGCCTCAGATTCTCCACTTGCAAAACAGGGATAATACCTATTTGAGGGGACAGTGATTAGTATTAAAGAATAGAAGGTATGTTATGTGCTAGGAGTGGCATGTAGTAAGTATTCAATAGTACTCATTATTATTGTTGTAACTACTATAAATTCTTACTACAGGAATGTCCTAGGCAAGTGGTCTTTTTTGGGGGGTACTGGGGATTGAACCCGGGGCATTCCACCTTCACTACACCCCCAGCCCCCTTTTTTTTTTTATAAAACAGGGTCTCGCTAGATTTCCGAGAGTCTCACTATGTTGTTGAGGCTGGTCTTGAACCTGCAATCCTGCTGTCTCAGATTCCCAAATACTGGGATTACAGGCGTGCACCACCACGCCCAGTACCCCCAGATTATTATATAGGAAGAGACTTTGTTTTTGTGTGAGAGTGTGCAATTGGGAATTGAACTCAGGGACATTCTACCTCCAAGCTACACCCCCAGCCCTATTTTATTTTTATTTTGAAACAGGGTCTTGCTAGGTTATTGAGTGCTGGCCTCAAACCTGCGATCCTCCTGTCTCAGCCTCCCCCCAAGTACTGGGATTAAAGGCATGCACCACTGCACCCAGCTGGCAAGTGGTCTTTCAGAAAGCTTTACAAAAAAATACACTCTTGGTCTTGTAATTTAATACAAATTCTGGATCAATACCGAAATTCAAAGAAAATGACAAAACTGTAGGGCTTTACATGTAGTAACCATATAAAGAGGCAGTTCTAACGGACCCTAAGGCCCATTTCAGTGCTGGGGAAGACCAAGAAGGGGCAGACATGCTAAGTGGGGGTGGGGATGGGAAGCCTGAGCTTACTCTGCTCCCTCCGGGGTGGTCTCTAAGTGGACATTCCTGTTCTCGGTGGACAAGAAAAGATAAGCAGCATACTGACCTCAGGGAGACTGTAGGTCTTCTGGAACTGGGATATAGAGTAGGAGCGAATATAGTCGCCCATCTCTTCTTTTGTTTCTATAGCTCGTTTCACCAGCCACTGAAGAAGGAAGTGGGAAAACATGAGTTAGTAGGGATGAAATCCCACTCTAGTGAAGGCCCACTGAAGACAGCACACCCGTGAACTCAAATCAGCATGGCTGAACTGACCAAGTAGTAAGAACCTGTCAACACATGCCGTGTGGTGTGTGTGTGTGTGTGTGTGTGTGTGTGTGTGTGTGTGTTATTTTTTATTTTGAAACAAGGTCTCACTAAGTTGCTGAGGCTGGCCTTGAATCTGTGATCCTTCTGTCTTAGCCTCCCAAGTTCTGAGATTATAGGCATGTACCACCATGCCCGGCTAACACATGTATCTTACAGGAAGAGCAATTGGCCAGGCATTTGGGATGCTAGGGTTCACTGGGACCACTGTTGAGCACATGTGTAGGAGCTATAAAGCCTTACTTCACATCCTCTGGCCTCAGTTTGCCTTTCTACAAAGGCAAGATCAGTTCCTTGATATTCTTGACAACACAGAGCTACTAGAGGAATAAATGAAATCACAATACCAGGGTGCTTTGTAAATACCTGTAGCACAAAGAAAACATAGCTATTGCCACAACCACTGGTCCAGTGCTTGCACTACAGACCAAGGAAAAGGGAAAAGGCCACAGAGAACATCGGGTAAAATTCCTTGTTTGATAGATGAAGAAAATCCCCATAATATTGCAATTTGAGAACAGTGTGTACTGAATACAGAGCCCCAGGCATCAAGTTAGGCTGGTACTTATTTTTTTTTTTTGTGGTACTGGGGATTGAACCCAGGGGCATTCTACCTCTGGGCTACACCCCCAGCCCTATTTTTTATTCTTTATTTTGAAACCGGGCCTCACTAAGTTGTGGAGGGCCTCACTAAGTAGCTGAGGCTGGCCACGAACTCGGATCCTCCAGTCTCAGCCTCCCAAGTACTGGGATTACAAGTGTGCGCCACCACGCCCAGCTAGGCTGATACTTATAACATTCTCTCTATGATTCTGTAAGGTAGATTGTGCTGGTGGAGTTTTATAGAACCCGAGGCACAGAGACTACGTAACTTGCTCACTGGTCTATAGCTGCAAAGCTAGGAGTCACAACTCGGAGGCTCTTCCACACCGGATGACTGAACCACTGGGCTTTCTTACATGTTTCCCAGCTCTATGGGCCGATACACAGAAGCAGCTGCTCTCCCTTTTTACCTAACTTAAAACTCCAGTTAACTAAACACATACCCACCCATACCATGTGGAAGATCGACTGGGGTAAGGTGCGGAAAGAGCCTTTGCGTCTCCTCCCTGCTCTCGTTCATTCCCTTTGTGACCAAAGGACACAATGCAGGGAGCAGACATCCCACCCAGATGGGAACCACTAGAGCATTCCACCACTCACAACATGGCACGGTCACAGACCCCGGGCCTGCCCATGCTGACTGGAGAAAATCACTTCCCACTCATCTTCTCGTATCTGGACTGGATTTTTCCCTCCAAAGTTCTAGGGTAGGATGGAGTACGGTCTAATTTCTAGCAATCTAGACTTTGGAGGAAAGGTAACAACTTCATAGTATGACAGTGCTGGAGGTTTCAGTAATCATCAACACTGGGCCCTGACTTCCCGTTGTCACAAAAAGGATAAGGTGCCTCTCCACGATCAGAGAGACACTAAGTCTAACAAACATATACATCAAATGGTTTTTTTTTTTTTTTGGTTTCTGGGGATTGAACCCAGAGGTATTCTACCTGCCAGCTACACCCCTAGCCCCTTTTTATCTTTTGTTTTGAAACAAGGTCTCACTAGATTTCTGAGAGTCTCGCTAAGTTACTCAAACCTGTGATCCTCCTGTCTCAGCCTCCCAAGTACTGGGGTTACAGGCGTGCGCCACCATGCCCAGCTGCAAATCAAATTCTGAGTTAAGCTTTCCACCTCAAATTTACAAATTTAATTCATAAATTTACAAAATTTATGGCATTTGAAGTCCAGTGCAAGGGGAAGATTCAACATGCAACAACATGAACTTCTTTTTGACAATTATAAAGCACTTACTAAGACATCCTGTCCTTCATCTAAGTACTTAATGCATATTAACTGACTTCTAATGCTATCAGGTAGGTACTGTTATTATCTCTATTTAACAGATAAAAAGTTAAGTCATTTGCCCATGGTCATGTAGCTAGATGTGGCTAAAGTGGGATTTGAGCCTAAGGAGTCCCCCACGTGAGGCCATCCTAACGTGGAGTTACAACACTCGTCTAGAAAAGCTGTGCAGCCCCTTCTCCGCGGCTGCGTGAACAAGGTTTAGCAGCAGGAAGTTCAGGCTGGAATCTCTGCCTGTCTACTCACTAGTTCTCTGGTCTTAAGCAAATCAATTACCCTCTGAGTCTCACTTTCCTCAAAAGTAAGACTGCAGTTTTAATAAACGCCTCAAACAGCACTATCAGGATTAGACACAGAGGTCTGCTCACATAACAGGGAACAAACTAAATCCCTGGCTCCTCTTTTTCAGGTGCCTTGAGAAGCTCAGAAACAAGAACTGCACAGACTATAGGCAGCTCTACAGTATGGGCTGCTTAAACATAGAGCCTCAGGATAAAGCCAGATGGAGGGAAGGTCCCCACGAGACACTCAGCAATCAAGTAAGGACTAAGAAAGTACCTACAAATTGCCAGGCACACTGATCGTTACTAGAGACAAAACAGTGAGCAGACAATCATGGTGCCCGACTTCCTGAAGCTGACAGTCTGATGGGAAAAAAAGATAATCACACACATCAATATGCATGGTTACAAACTGCAGGACTGAGGAATCTTGTGAAGGAAAGGAACGTGGCTACATGAGAGAATATGGCAAAGGGACCCGTTCTAGATCAGGGTGTCAAGGAAAGCTTTCTTGAAGAGGTTTGGTAGAACTGAGATCTGAAGGATGAACATGAATTAAGAATGTTAGGAGAAGGGACGAGCATTCCAGCTCAAGGAAGTCACATATGCAAAGGCCCGGTGGCAGGAGGAAGCACGAGTATGGAGAAATCTGAAAGAAAGTCAGGGGCTAGGATAACAAGAACAAAGAAAAGCAAGGAATAAAATGAAGCAATGAATAAAACACAGCTGCCTATAGTCTGTGCAGCTCTTGTTTCTGGGCTTCCCCTCCAGGTACCTGGAAAAGAGGAGCCAGGGACTTAGTGTTCCCTGTTTTGTGAGTAGTCCTTTGTGTCTAACCCTGATAGTGCTGTTTGAGGCATTTATTAAAACTGCAATCCTACTTTTGAGGAAAGTGAGACTCAGACTGGAATAGACCAGCACATAAAGGGCTATGGAGTTCTAGCTTTACCCCCCCCAAAAAAAATCAAAACAGGTGGCAGTATAAAACAGGGTATGTGGAGTACAGCACTGCTCTGAGAAAGATGACAGGAAATACCGTCATGTTCTGCTGCCCCAAATCCATCCCACACCCATATGATCCAGACAGCCCAAGAGCCAAATCTGTTACAGGAATTCTGATGTTCAGAGGACAAGAAACCACACAGAAGATCTCACCTGCACCACAGGAAATATGTGAATGAAATCCATCCCCTGGATCTGGTGGGGCTCCAGCTGGTGTGGACATTTCATCCTCGGAAGGACTGAGACGATCTTTTCTGATAAAGCTCTGTCCAGAAAACAACAAGCATAGCGTGAGAAAACCCTGAGTGGCCCTCAAGACATTCCTAAAAGCTGGACAGCATCCCAGGGGAATCTGGGCTTCTCAGTGTCAGCCTGATGCCAGGCTATGACCAAGCCCCACCTAGCTGGCTGCAGCATGATTTAGGTAGGCACATGGAAGTTGCAAAACTTCCTTCAGCCTTTTTTATAAGATTCTGTTCTTCCTACTTTTTTGATGTTAAAATATTGTTTCTTTATGGAATGATAGTGATGTTAGAGGTGACAGTTTTTATCTGTAACACCCTTACATGGTAAAATAAAAAGCTATCAGTGCCCCACATTCATTTGCATTTATTTTCCGTAAGTCTGGGAAGCACTAGGTTACACATTAAAAAAAAAAAAGTCATTTAAGCCGGGCGTGGTGACGCATGCTTGTAATCCCAGTACTTTGGGAGGCAGAGACCAGAGGATCCGGGTTCGCGGCCAGCCTCAGCTCTCTCTCTCTCTACCTAGTGAGATCCAGTTTCAAAATAAAGTATAAAAAAATAGGGCTGGGGGTGTAGCGTGGAGGTAGAATATTAACAAACCCACTTAGCAACATATCTATGGCTTTCTCTCTAGTGGTTTTTTCATTTTGATCTCCAGACTCCCATGCCTGTTTCCTAACTTCTTCCAACTTGTGAGAAGAAAGGAGCCTTGCTACCCAACGCCAAGCTCAGCAGATGAGGATGAGTACCAACGCTGGCTTTGAGTCCTTGCTCACTGTGGGCTTGACTATACAAGCTGGGCACATCAGCCACACAGCCTTCCAAGGTAGATTTTGGCTCAGCAGGAGGAGAGCTCCCTCTAGCGGCTACAGACTTACCAGTTTGCTTAGGGTTTCAGATTCAGTAGTTTAATAGAGACCAGGATCCAAACAGGTCCAGCCCAACCCCTAACTTCAGATAGGGTCTTTCCGGGCCACTCCTTAGAGACAGTCTACTCACCCAGTTCATAAAGGCCCCAAGGGAAGAATATTGTGGTTCATCTCAGGGTTTACGACCCTCTTAAACCTGCCTCCCAGAAATTACTGCCAAATCTGGACAGGCTCAGCAGCACAGGGAAGCAGCTGAAGGCATAACGCTGCCGGAGGTGGGGCGTGGGAGGAAACACAGGCAGGCTAGGGCCAGAGAAGACGTCTTGCTCAGGAAGCCTTCTCACAGAACTCCACCAGCCCCCACTCAGCTTCTCCACCTTCCTCAAAATGAGGAAAAGGGACAACTCCAGAGGTCACCAGGCAGCTTTCCTTAGCCTAAGACTTCAGCACTTATCATTACAAGTATTAGTATGACTCAGCTCTCCATTTCCCCTCCACTGCAAACAATGTGAAAAAGAGTGAGTTAAATCCAGATCTAAATTCCAGCTCCACCACCCACTGTGGAACTTCTAGCACACCCTCTGGTTCCTCTGGTCCAATATTCCCATCATAAAACAAGGGATAATCCCTGTCCTGCCTCTTCAAAGGTTGTTGTGAAGGTTAAATAGTAAAACGCATGAAGAGTGCTTGGAACAGAGTTCCCTTTGCCTGGAACCCCCTTCGCTCAAGTCTTAGCTCTCACATCATGTTTCATTAACTGTCCTACCTAAAACTCCAACTGCTTCCCCCCACATCTCTCTGCATACTCCTCCCCGGCTTTGTTTACACTGCACATATGACTTCTCTATATAATTTACTTATTAATTATTGTTCATGGTCTGTCTCCCCCTACTACACTGTAAGCTCCATGAAGGCATGGAGTTTTTCACGAATGTATCTGGAATCCCAGAATAATGCTTGACGAGTAGAGAAAGTCAATAAATATTTGTCCAATGAACAGATGAAGAGGCTCCTTTCAATTGTAGTATTTTGAGTTTTCTCCTCTAAACAACACCATTATGTCCAGATTACATTTCCTTGTCTCTGATCCCATCACAGTTCTTAGTTCTCACTGTAAACAATGAATACAGACTTGCTTCTAGAAATTACCTGTAGAAATTTGATTGTTAATATAAATATTATGCCCTTATCATTTTAAAGGTAATGTTATGATAGATGGATACTGAAGGTAGGAGGAAAAACAGAGATACTGAAGTGTACATCCTAAATGATTAGAAACCAGAAAAAACCTATCTTATGTTAATGGACCAAGAAACAGCAGCTAAGTAGAATAAAATTATACAGGGACCCATAGAAAAATAGGTAGTAATTAAAAGACTGGGAGATAGAATATGAAGGGGATGCAATGAGGAGTCTGGGTAAGCTAGTTTCATGCTTTTATCAGAGTTTGATAAAAAAAAGAGAGAGAGACAACTAGAGTTGGAGCTGTAGAAGTGACACTGTGAAGAATCTAAAACCTTAAACAGTTCAAGATGGTTCTTTTCAGGGAAAAAAACCATGCTGTAGAACAGGAAGGGGAAGACATATCAGCTTTGGTGTGCCCTTTGATAGTATTTAAGTTTTTTTGAGCCGGGCGTGGTGGCGCATGCTTGTAATCCCAGTACTTGGGAGGCTGAGAGAGGAAGATCACAGGTTCACAGCTGGTTTCAGCAATTAAAAAATAAAATAGGACTGGGGGTATAATTAATAAGGTAAAAGTGAAGATAGAATAAAGCCACAGAAAAATACTCAATCAATGAAGAAGAAGGGAAAAGAAAAAACTGAGAAAGAAGCCAGGCGTGGTGGCACACGCCTATAATCCCAGTACTTGGGAGGCTGAGACAGGAGGATCACAGGTTTGAGGCCAGCTCATGGTAACTTAGTGAGACCCTGTTCCAAAATAAAACACAAAAGAACCGGGTGTGTAGATCTGGAGTAGAATGCTCCTGGGTTCAATCCTCAGTACCACAAAAAAAGAAACAAACAAATAAAAAGAACTGAAAAACAAAACAAAAAATACCTAGCAAGAAAGTAGATTTAAACTCAACCGTATCTTAAATATAAGTAGTCAAAGCATACCAATTAAAAGACACAGATTGCTGGGTGTGGTGGCACACACCTGTAATCACAGTACTTGGAAGGCTGAGACAGGAAGATCACAGGTTTGAGGCCTGCCTCAGCAACACAGACCCTCAGCAACTTAGCAAGATCCTGTTTCCAAACAAAAAAATTAACAAAAAAGGGCTGGGGGTATAGCTCAGAGGTAGAATGCCCCTGGGTACAATCCCCAGTACCACAAAATAAATAAATAAATAAATAAATAAATAGAATTAACTGTAGGAGGTCTAAAAGAAACCAACTTTTAAAATGAAAATGGAAAAATTACAATAAAGAATGTAAACATTATACCACCAAATACTAATTGGAAGAAAGTTGGTGTAGCTATATTAATATCAGACATAGTAGATTTCAGAAGAAGAAATATTACCAGGGAGGAAAAGGACCATTACAGAATGTAAAAAAAGGTCAGTTCACCAAGGAACAAGGTTTATTTGTCTGCTACTCTCTTAACTGCATCCTTATAAAGATGCTAATGGCATGGACAATTTGTTTTGAAAAATCACGTACGGCTTTGGAACACACTTACGAATACTTTCTATATGATTTTCTGACCTGTCACATTTTCCTTGGTTTAATACCATTCAGTTTGTTTTGCACTGTCTAACTAAATAAATAGCAACAGAAATGGAAAAAAAAAAAGCAAAACAAAACATACTCAGGGATATGCTGGAAGGATTTAACTCAGGGCTAAAAATGTTGGCGATGATCTACATGTAAACATTTAAAGTTTATGCTACGAATAAATACAATCACTATAACATGAGAAGTGAAAAAAAATGTGGACATAAACATGGAATTACCCCTTCCAAAGAAAGTCCCTTCTCCCCTGCTTTAGGCCCTTCTACGGCAAACGCTAATAACTTACATTTTTTGACCTATTGTAGAGTTTTCCTGAAAGAGCAAATCAACGTCTACATCAAAGTTGCAAGTGGTGATACACCAAGTCATTCCTCCTACTACCTGTAAGACACAAAGAAAATACTTGTTTTCTCTTTCTAGTTCAGGGAAAGGGGAAGAAAAAGATAGATAAATTATAAACAGTTCTTACAGACTCATTAACATACAAAATTATATATTTTTAGAGAGAGAATGTGTCCTGCTTACCTATAATTCATCTAAAATAGCACTGTTAAGTAACAATTTCTGCAATGATGGAAATGTTCTGTATCTGTACTGTCTAATAAGTAGGTACTGGTCACACGTGGCTACTGGGCACTTGAAGTGCTGCTAGTGTGACTGAGAAGTTGACGTTTATTATTAAATGTACATCTTATACACAGATCCTTTTTACAGCGAAGGCATCCAACATAAATTCTCAGCTGAGAGATTTCTTAATCCAGTTTCAGACAAGTGCCGGAACTGGAATTTTGTGTTTTATAGACTACATATGGGCAGCAAGGCTGACAATTTGTGGCTAATTACTTAATTTCCATACATCTTATCATTCTCATCTACTTAATAAAGATGAGAATACCTGCTCTATTTTGCTTACAGGATTTCTCTGAAATGCAAATGAATCTATGGCTAAAATCCCATTTTGAAACAAAATCCTTTTTAGATACAGATTGATATTAGAGAAAACAACAGTGAGTCTTATCTCTGGCTGTGTTTTATTTTTATTTTTATCTTTTGGTACTGGAGACTGATCCCAGCAGCATTCTACCTCTGAGCTACACTCTAGCCCTATTTTATTTTTCCATTTGAAACTAAGTTGCTAAGTTGCTGAGGCTGGTCTTGAACCTGCATTCCTCCTGTCTCAGCCTCCCAAGTACTATGATTACAGGTATGCACCACCATGCCCTGCCTCTGGCTGTGTTTTAGATTTATATGAGATGTCCAATAAAATAAAGATTCCAGGAACCCAGCTCAGACCTAACTAACCAGAAATTCGATGGGTAAGGCCTGGATATGCGCATTATAAAACAAACCAGGGTGGGTCTGTAATGTGCAGCCAGTACTATGACCCCCCATACCACTCAGCACTAGCTTCTCAGACTCCCTGTCCTGCCCTGTAGGTGCTGAATGCTTTCTGAGCACATCCTCAGTAGCACTTTTTGTTCTATGCATGTTGGTTTACTCGGCTCTCTTCCCTACTCTATAGAAGTGGTGCTCTTTCTGTGCAGGGTTATTGTTTTATCTCTGTGCCCTCAATGCCTATTACTATATCCTGGGTGTAATAATTGTTCATGTTTCTGCTAAATTGAAAGACAATACCATAATGACTTCTCCCTCTTCCAAACTTAGATCATTTGCCCTCCATAGAGTATCTGTCAATTGTGAGCATGCTGACTTGGGATATGTAATTATTAACTCAGATTATTTTCTTACATAAACTTTATAATCCCCACCCAAACTGTAAGATCCTTGAATGGAGAAACTATTTCTTTGGCTTGTTTTCAGTTCCTAAAACTCTGTGAACAGAAAACAAATTCAACTGTATCTACTGACTTACCATTCATTTTTTTGAATATGAAATTTGAAAACTCCCATAATGTATTTACATTCAGGAGAATGGGAACATGGGAAAAGAGGAAGTAAGAACACATCCTGTTCCTCTTTTCTCTGCCACGGTTAAGCATCCCATCCTGATAAAAAATATTCTGATGGTTAGAAAGGTTTCCTCTCACCTTGTCAAAAGGTGATAAGCCTTTAATTCTTGCTCTGAAATACCCAGCTGCAACCAAGAGTTCCAGAATTTCGGTCAACTTGACATTTTGTTCTTCATCTTCTCTTGTTTCCACCTAGAACAAAAAAGGCAAGTGTGGCTGGTAAAAGCTATCTTAACTAAAGGAGTGCCAAGTATACCCCCTGATGCCTCAATCTCAGCTCCCAGGAACGGGTGGCACTGGCTAACTCACTGCATCCGACTGTCCATGAAGACTCGAAGCTTAAGACACAAGCATGTGGAGTGTTGCCTAAGTCCCGAAGAATGAGGTTCCCAGCCCACAACGAGATGCTAATCCTCATAGCTAGAGGAAGGAGACCATTTGCCACATGCTAAAAGAATCCAGGGGAAAGCAAGACTGGAGCACATCGCCTCTCTTCTCTAATATATGGTTTTCTTTCTTTGTTGAGATGAGGGTCTCACCATGTTGCTTATGCTGTCCTGGAGCTCCTCATCTTCTTGCCTGAGTCTCCTGACTCCCTGGGATTACAGGCACATGCCACCACCTCTGGCTTTAACATATGGCTTTCTTGACAGGCTTCTCAACTAGATTATAGACGCCTTACAGATAGGAACAAGGTTTTGTGTGTGTGTGTTTTAAACTTTATATTCATCTACATCTGGAAAGTTACTGACAAGAGGAGTAAGAACAATGGATGGAATTCAAATACATAGCTCTCTCCGTACTTCCCTCTTTGATCTCTAACACAAACATAAGAAAGGCTTTCAACCCAGATCTATTAAAAGGTAATAATTGTCACATAATAGGATCGCCTTAAAAATAATGAATTCATCTAATACATGTAAATTGGGATTTGACTTAAAATTAATTTATATTCTTCCTCATCCCAGGTATTTATCTACTACTAAAATCTATCTATTCTAGTACTTTTACTTTCACCATTATTGCAGAAAATAAAAAACCACCTTTCTATATAAAACACCACCAAGGTATCCTGGTTCAAATTCTCAAACTCGTCTCTGACTACTCCCTCATGCAATAATGCCTATCAAGTCTTCCTTTACGATGCATCTCACATTTATCCTCCCCTTTCTTTCATACTTCATGCCAACACTATTGCAACTGCTTCTACATTTCTCTTCCCTGTTAATTTGTCTTGCTCAGTGCTTCCTAGAGCTTTCACAATATCCCTCTTTAGCTGACCCCCCGTCCTCATCACAACGCATCATTTAGCCTATAAGATAAACTCCAAAGTTTTTGGTTTGGAATTTAGATCTCTGGCTGCCACTTATCTTTCCAGTTTCATCCTTTATCCCCCCCCCCAAAACGATCTGAACAATGGCTGTGGCCAACTGAAATAAGCACTGCTTATTCCCATTTCTTCACTGTTCACACGCCCCCCCTTCCCTTGATATTCTCTAACCATCTAGAAATCACCTTCAAGTTCTAGCTTCTACTGGATGCCATCCCTTACAAATTCAGGTAGAAATGGTCATTCCTACATTTCTATTTTGTGTATAGTTAGTGCCATTCAAACAATTAAGTATCACCCTCTTCTGAGTGACACATCTGGTGTTAGGTACAGGTCTATTTTCCCCAGTAGACTATTAGCTGGTTTAGAAAAGGAGCTGTATATTATACATGTATGTTTACCCCACTATACCCAAACAACATTCAGCTCAAAGGACACACTTATTAAATATGGAACGACACAGTTAATCATTACATAAAATGCATGGCCTAAACCAGTCATGTATTAACAAAATGTTTTCATAGTCATGACACTCATAATAGAAAGTCAAGTTTACTTTGAAGTACAAACTGCCAGGAAAGAGAGAATGCATATTAATGTAAAGTTGAACATGCAATTATTAAAATAACTGGTAATCCCTGACAATGAGGTAGGAGTGGGTGGAGGGAGGTGAAAGCCTTGGGCCATTATTTTGCCCACCTCACCCCCCCAAGACCCTGATTTAGTCTATCAAATACTTTAAAGAACAGCATTCTTTAGTTACTAGTGGACTTACAAAAATAAAGTAATATTAAGTATTCATGTCTTCCTTCTGCAAAAGATCTAGGATGGCTGGGAAACATCTACAAGTAAAGAGACTCAAAAGAGAAGATAGAGAGCAGTTATACTCATGAAGACAGAGTAGAATAAGAAAATGAGATGATACAAATATTTTCTTAAAACCTCTGGGATTTAAAATAGGAAGCCTTCATTTGTTCAATCATCATTTATCATGAAAATAGTTCCAAGAAGAGGAAAACACATCCTTGCCTCAACTCCTATCTAAGAATACCCACAGGCCACCCCACTGTAGATGCATGGCTCAGGCTTCTCCATCTACTCGCTCCCAGAATGGACAAGCATACTTTTGCCATATAACCTGTTCAAGAACTTTCTGGCACAAGATACTGGATGTGGATGTTTGACTCCCAATTCACTTTGTAGGCTAACACTGAAACAAAATAGAAAAGAGCTGCTAGTTAATACACAGGAAATAAAAGAATATCCTCTCTTGAAGCCATAAAAAGTCAACAAGGTGGTTAATATACCCAGCTGTTAAAACCAAAAATCTGATAAAGATGAATGACTATGAGCTCTTAAACCAGGCCCAATAAATTTTCAATTGCACTGCCCTGTAGTTCATGTAAGCTGGAAGGCAGGGCCAAGTCTATGTATCTTCCTAACCTTCATCTGCATACAGTAAAGATTAAATTTAATGAGTCAACTGTACTAGTGACAGCTTGATGACAGACTGGTCTTTGGTAGTTATTTGATTACATTCAGCCCAACCTCCTCCTAATTGCCAGGAACCGTCTTAGGCTCTCAGAAACGACAAATCAGACCCAGCCTGCTAGCAGACAGTGAAGGGTTAAACAAGGGATCCACAGGAGCAGGTTGCTTATTAGTTTAGAAAGACTCCATTGGTAGTACTGGGGGGCACTGGGTTGAAGAATTTAGGGTAGAACCTGGGAGACCAGACGGAAGTCTATAGCAAAAGGCCAGGTAAAAAATTTAATGAGAACCTAGAATAAAAAAGTGGTAAAAAAGAAAACTTAAAATATCACAGTACATATCTTATACTTTACAATCCCAGATGAAATCAAAGTAACATGCATGCAAAGTTGCAAAGTTATACCTAATGCAGGGATTTTGACAATACACTTGCTAGGTTTTCTTAAAACAACAAAGTGGATTTCCATTCTAGGAGCACACACTGATGACTATGTCAGCCCTGAGATTACCATAGCCCCAGCTGGGCACGGAACACAGTGACCCCTCAATTAGTATTAAGAAATAATTGAGGATGTGGGAGGGGCACAGAGAAACAAGACCTGCCACAGGCCTGTGTGAAAGGACCTCTCACCATATTAAGGGATCAGTCCCCCTGCCAAATGCCTGCTTCAGAACCTTAGGAAGTGGGTAGAGATGCATTGCGAGGATTCCATTTCTCTCTGGAATCTAGCAAACTAGACTAGCTTTGGAGTAAATCAACTAGAAGGTTACACAGATGAAAACCATCTAGTTAAGTAATTTTTGCAACCAAAAGAAAATGAATGCACTTTCCCTTAATTCCCAGCCTACAAGGAAATCCAGAAATCACTGATGATCCTGTCCCTAGGACTCCTTCAAACAGCACCCACTCTCTTCCGGAGAAGCAGCAACGTTTCTGCCTGGGGCTCGGTCGCCGGCCACACCGCACCGCTGGAGAGTGTGTCCCCACCCCGACATGACCCTGGTGCACGCACAGCTCCCAAACTTGCTCCAGCCGCCCGGGCCAGGGTAAGAATAAATGCAAAGGGCGGCGTTCTCTCCCGACAGCAGAGCAGGTGAGGCAGGCCCCCCTGGGACCCCCGTGGGCCCGGAGAGAAGCGGTAGGTGTCCCAAGGTCACCGCCCTTTGCACAGCCTAGCCTGGACAGTGCCGGCACGCGCGTCTCGTGACTCCTGCGCGCAGCAGTCTTGGCCCCCGAGCTAGCCCTGCAGCGCCGAGGGTGGGGGGCCTGCCCGGGACAACGAGAGAGCTGGGACTCTGGGCCCAGCGGAGCGTGCAGCAGTGTCAGGACAGGTGTCGGGCTGGGGAGGCCCCCTCCGTCCAGGAGACCCCGGAGCCGCTGAAGTTTGCCCCCACCCGCCCGCTGCCCCTCTGGGTGCAAGGGAGCCGCTCGCCCTCCTCCGCCGCCGTCAGGGCCCGCGCTTCCCCGCGGGGACACACCTGAGGGAGGGGTGCGGCGCCCTCGGAGCACCTGGGCCCCTCTCCGCCCGCCGCCCCCAGGCTCGGCCCTCTCCGCCCGAACCCCGACATGTCAGCGAGCGAGAGACCTTTACCTCCGGGAGACCCTGGCCCTCCGGCCCCTTGGGTAGCCCCATGATCCGTCTGAGCTGACGCGGGGCGGCAGCGAGCCCGCCGAGCCTCAGGAGGAAGCTGTCCCCGCAGCGAAGCTGCTACCGGGGTGGAGCGCAAAGCGGAAACTTCCTCCGCCGCCGCCGCCGCCGCCGGCCCGGGGCGCCGCGGCCCGGCGGAGCATGCGCGCTGGGGCGGAAGCGCGACGCCATTGCGCCTGCGCGGGGCGGGGCGGGGCGGGGGCGGGGCCGCGAGTAGCTCCTCCCCCAAAGGACCGGCGTGGTGCAGGAGCCCAGCGCCTGCACCCAGAGTCTTCCTCCGCTGCGCTTCGTGAAGGCGTTCCTTCTACATCTTAAGGACATTCTGCAGTCCGGATCCCTTCCCTGCCTCTTCCGGGCATCAGATGCCCCAAGTGAGTCGGCTTCTCTCTGCAAGCCGGACTTCGGAAGCCCTCTAAGCTCCAGAGTCAAGAGTCCAGGCACACCTGAACGCGGGGATTCCAGATCCCGGCTGGGTTCCAAGCCCTGATTGATGTGCGCGCGCCTGGGCCAGCTTCTAGATAGCCGGACCCGGGGACGGAGCCCCCAAGAAAAGATTCCTCCTGCCCGCTGCCCTCCCCAGAGTCCCAGCCAGGGGAGTCTCGTTCCTAGGCATCCTCACTGGGATTGCTGTTCCCAAGCCAGTCTCCTGCTCCTCCCCCTCACGGGTTGCTGGATCTTCCTGAGGAAAGAGACATCTCTGAGAACAGGATTCCTGTGTTTAAGTCATTTTAGCTTCCACGTCACTTACATGATACCCCCTTGTCTATCCCAGAGGATGGTAGCTATATGAAAGAGTTTTCCCTCTGGCCACCAGGTCTACACCCGCTCCATAAGGGCTTTTCCAGCAGTGTGTGCGTGTGTGTGTGTGTGTGTGTGTGTGTGCACGCGCGTGTTACTGGTAATTGAACCCAGAGGCTTTCTACCTCCGAGCTACACCCCCAGCCCAATTTTATTTCTTATCTGGAAACAGGGTCTCACTAGGTTGCTGAGAGACTCACTAAATGCTGAGGCAGGCTGTCTTGGAACCTACCGATCCTCCTGTCTCAGCCTCCCAAGTACTAGGATTACAAGCTTGCACCACCCGCCCAGCTCCAGCATATTTTTTTTTCATATTTCGTATTCTTTATTTTGAAACAGGGCCTCACAAGTAACTGAGGCTGGCCGCAAACCTGTGATCCTCCTATCTCAGCCTCACAAGTACTAAGTACTGGGATTACAAGTGTAAGCCACAACGCCCGGCGGACTTTCAAATTTCTTTCTTTTTTATTTATTTATTCATTTTTTTTTATTTTTTGAAGAGCCAGAGATAGAGGTGACTTAAGTAAAATCTTTTGTTATAGAAGAGATCCTTTCTTGAGGGGAGGGCAGTGTGAGACTGTGAGCTCCTTGAGATCAAACAGGGTGTGTATGTGTGTGTGTGTGTGTTCTCTTTTCATCCCTAACATCTTTAAAAATAGGTACTCAGTAGATGTTTACCCATGAAGAAATGCTTTGCACTTTTTGTACTTCTGCAGTGTGCCCCTACAGAACAGAGGCTTCTACAAAACCAGAACAAGTGGGTTGAAAGGGTCCTAAGAGCAGGGAGTGGAGGCCCACACCTGTAATCCTAGTACTTGGGAGGCTGAGACAGGAGCACCGCAGGCTTGAGGCCAGCCTCAGCAACTTAGTGAGACCCTGTTTCAAAATAAAAAGGGCTGGGAGGTAGCTCAGAGGTAGAATGCCCCAGGGTTCAATCACCAGTACCAAAAAAAGAAGGAGGGCGGAGTCCTAAGGACACCATTTCTTCCTTAGGACACCATTTCTTCCTTAAATGTAGCTTGCAAATATCACATAAAGCCCTGAGCCACCTTCCATCCCCAGTCCCCGATAATTTGAGAAATCTGAATACTCAGGTTAAGGGTTGAGATGGGAATCCTGTCTGGGTCTCATGACATCTCACTCTCACCCACTATGAAGCCAACAAAAGTTAACTCCTAGAATTCCCGCTCTCATAACTCCCCAAATATTGCTGTAACTTTAGAACTGACCTTCACTGAAATGACATAGGTTGAGAGGCAATGGAGAGTGAAGATTATGTGTGGCCACTGTAGGGCGACCAGATAGGTACTGATGCCTCTGGACAAGTAGCAAAATCTCACAGAGCAGGAAAGCCTAAATAACAGTACATAAAGCAGACCAGGGAAAAGGGCCAGGAGAATAACAGGACTCAGAGACGCTACACCACAGGTCCCCTGTTGTAAATGCCTTGCAAAGTTTTAAAGATACATAAGCAGCTAACTTTCCTACTAAGAAACTCCCATTTTAGAGCCGGGTGTGGTGGCGCACGCTTGTAATCCCAGTACTTGGGAGGCAGAGACCAGAGGATCCGGGTTCCCGGCCAACCTCAGCTACTTAGTGAGGCCCTCCGCAACTTCGTGAGACCCGGTTTCAGTAAAGGATAAAAAATAGGGCCGGGGGTGAAGCTCGGAGGTACAATGCCCCTGGGTTCAATCCCCGGTACCGCAAAAAAAAAAAAAAAAGAAACTCCCATTTTACTGTCTGTGTAGGATGGCAGGGGCAGAGTTGGACTAGCAACGTGCTCTCTTCTTCTTTTTAAAGATATCAGCAGCCAAGAAAGTTCACGCACAACATATTTAAGAGGGGAACCCCTGCACAGCCTTGCAGACAACCTTGAACAGAGACAGCAGAGATTTGTGAGGAATCTCTAGATACCATTCTTCCTCTCTTCTGGCTCCAGGTACTCCCCTAGGCACTCTGCTTCCCTAGTGGGCTCTTTGGGGATTAGGAATTGGTCATTCTGTCCTTTGCACATTCAGTTCAGAGATGTGTAATGTTCTTCCAATTGCAGGATTTTCCTCACAAATACTTTCTCGTTCCCATGTAAAAGGGTGCCATAGTAAAGATCTTGTTAGGATCACCTTTATCCTGGACGAAGGTTTCTATAAAGCCTCAATTGTCTGGTTTCCAGACTTCTTCCAAAGCTACTACTCTAGGCTCTTGCTATGATTAAGAAGAAGAGTGAGGAAGTCCTGCAACAGGAAGGACTTTAGAAGGCATCTAGTATAGTAATGGGTGTTCCGAAAAGTAGAGAGAGACACCTGAGTTACACAGGTGAGTATCAGCTCTGTGACCAGAGACCAGATTTTCTGATTCATATGTGCTTTTCGTCATCCACCAATTCATTAATATTACCGAGTTCTTTCTATGTCAGTTGCTCTCAAACTTGGCAGCACATTGAAATCACTTGGTTTCATCTTCAGGGAGTCTGATTTAGTTGGTCGGGGGAGATCCATGAACATTGGATATTTTCCCTTGGAATATACTATTTTACATACAACACAGTAGTAAAGAATGTCTTCCTTATGAGTACAGTATGTTTCTTTTTTGTTTGTTTTTGTTTTTGTTTTGGCGGTACCGGGGATTGAACCCAGGGCCGTTCTACCTCCGAGCTACACCTCCAGCCCTATTTTTTATCCTTTATTTTGAAACCAGGTCTCACGAAGTTGCAGAGGGCCTCACTAAGTAGCTGAGGCTGGCCGCGAACCCGGATCCTCCGGTCTCCGCCTCCCAAGTACTGGGATTACAAGCGTGCGCCACCACGCCCGGCTAGTATGTTTCTTTATAGATCACAGTGGCACAGAGAATTAAAAATCCATAAACAGGTGAAATGAGTTCTTCCTAAAAATTCTTTTTTTTTTAATGTGGTACTGGGGATTGAACCTGGGGGCATTCTACCTCCGAGCTACACCCCAGCCCTATTTTATTTTTATTTTGAAACAGGGTCTCGCTAGGTGGATGAGAGTCTCACTACTTGCTGAGGCTGTCCTTGAACCTGCAATCCTTTCTCAGCCTCCCAAATACTAGGATTACGGGCGTGTGCCACCATGCCCAGCTCTAAAAATTCTTAATTGTATACTGATCTCAAATGGTAAAATTTCTCCAAGTACTATCATATTTAGCATGTGACATTTCTATAGTACAATAATAGAGGCACAAGTATCACAAGCTGACTTAAATGCCCTCTACTTTTAGACAGAAGGCAAAACAACCCAGCATATACACACAAACTTGGGTGAGTTCTTCCAGGACATTTTCCAAACAAATGATAGTTTTTTTTTAATTTTCATAGTTTTCCCAACCACACTCTATTAGCCACATTAAAAAAGAATTTGACAAGGACCCAACTGCTAAATTCTCTATCAGAGAAAATAACATATTCTTCCTAAAATGATTTAATAATTAAACACTTCTTATGGGGGTGGGGCAAGTGGATTATTAGGCCTTCACAGGTGATGTGGGTAAGCATCCAGTTTGGCAAGAGTTGGTGCCAGAAACTGTTCTTGGTGCTGGAGACATTACAGCCAACAAACGAGATGAGATAGTTACTGAGAGAAATTAAATATGTAAATAAGATAATATGGGGTAGAAATAAATGCTGTTAAGGGGCAGAAACTGTGTGATGGAATTGGGAATAGCTGGAGTCAGATTCTCTTTTCAAGGACGGGGCAGGACAGGGCTCTCTGGGACCATTTGAGGGGAGACCTAAATCCCAAAATGATACCCTGAGAAAAGCCCAGGGAAAATCATTCCCTGCAGAAGAGGCATCTGAGGGGTTCTGGACAGCTTCCTGTTGACCCTGGAGACCCTCTCTGGGCCCTCTCTCCTTGCTTGCTGCTGTTCAAGGATGACCAATAAGGGCTTCATCAGCAGGGCCAGCCCAGAATTCGAGATTCACATGAGGGTCTTGAGGCCAGGGGATCAGTATATGAGTCCTGAGAACTTGGATCTGAGTTGTAGGATCTGGGGATTAGAATTTCAGTAGCAATTTGGCAAATAAACATGAACTTCAAAAGTATCCTTGAATGTGGTACTTCTCCATGTAAGGTGCATGTACAGAAACCTCATCACAATGTTACTATGATAGGAAAACCTGGAAACCATGCAAACAGTCCATAATAAGGGGTTGGTTAAATATATCACAGTATATTCATGCCGTACAACATTGTGTTGCCTGTGAAAATATGCGTGTCAGCAGGCCATGAATGAAAAGGGTGAGAGATGAGGCTATATAAATATTAACAATGTCTGCCTGTCAAAACATCATTGAAACATTTAAAAGGCAAACTAGAAAAAAATGTTCATTACCTGTGACAAGAATCCTTACAAATGAGGAAGGGAAATTCAATAGAAAAAAATGAGCACAACACTTGAATAGACAATTCCTGAAGGAAATTGTCACTAAACCTCGGAAAAAATTCTCAGCCTCATTTTAAAAATTAAAATGAGGTCTCTTTTTTGCATAGAAGAAATAATTAATACTTTGAGGACATTAGACTAATGTCAATAGCACTCCTTAGTCACTGAGATTTTGTGACAGTTCTGGAAGGCAATGGGGCAAAGTTTGTTTTTCATCCAATGTCCCTTCAGTGCATCCTGTGTGCCACGCACTGAGAAGAGTTCTCTGGGGAGGCGGGGGGTGGTTCAGCACCCAAGGGGAAGTTGGAGTTTTCACAGCAACCAGGAAGTTGTCCTAGTCTGTTGCAACTGCAGTAACAGAAGACCATAGACTGAGTGGCTTCTAAACTACAGAAATTAATTTTCTACAGTGCTAGAGACTGGGAAATCTAATATCAAGACACTGTCGGGTTGAGTGTCTGGCGGGAGCTGGTACTTGGAGTGCTTCTCACTGTAACCTTATGTGGCAGAAGGGGTGAGGGGTGACTCTGGGACCTCTTTTATAAAGTCACTAGAAAAGCCGGGCGTGGTGGCGCACGCTTGTAATCCCAGTACTTTGGGAGGCGGAGACCGGAGGATCCGGGTTTGCGGCCAGCCTCAGCTCTCTCTCTCTCTCTCTCTCTCTCTCTCTCTCTCTCTCTCCTTAGTGAGGCCCTCTGCAACTTCGTGAGACCCGGTTTCAAAATAAAGCATAAAAAATAGGGCTGGGGGCGTAGCGCAGAGGTAGAACGCCCCTGCGTTCAATCCCCAGTACCGCAAAAAAAAAAAAAAGTCACTAGAGACCTAATCACCTCCCAAAGTACCACCTAATAACCCTGGGGGCTAGAAATTCAACACGTGAATTTTAGGAAGACACGAACATTCTCATGATAGCAGAGGTATTACCAACATTTAGCACCCAGCTGTTACAGATGTTGAACTTCTGCATTGACTTTGGGTCATAAGAATTTCTTTGATCAGAGAGGAATGTGGGCAGATAGGAGATTGTGTTGGTTCTGGGATTAGTGTTAAGAATGATTCTGTGTTCCCTTGTTCTCTTATGCCTGTGCCATCTATCACAAGAACATATCCAGGTAGCTACTGCTCCTTCTGCTTGGGTCCTTGAATGGGAAACAGATAGGAGGATACAGAGTAGACTTGAGAACTAAGCTCAACCAAGGCCCAGACCTATGAGTGGAATTTCAGTGTTTACTGTGAACCCTGAGATTCAGAGGTTGCTAAGTATCCTTATCATAGCATCATAAAAACTATCTACCAGATGCCATACTCTGCCAGAAGAACACTGAATACAGAAAAGGAACAAACTGGGGCTGTGGGATGAACAGTCAATAAATAATCACATGCCAGGTGTGGTGGCGCATGCTTAACCCCAGTACTTTGGGAGGCGGAGACCAGAGGATCCGGGTTCGCGGCCAGCCTCAGCTCGCTCTCTCTCTCTCTCTCACTCACTCACTCTCTACTTAGTGAGGCCCTCCGCAACTTCGTGAGACCCGGTTTCAAAATAAAGTATAAAAAATAGGGCCGGGGGTGTAGCGCGGAGGTAGAACGCCCCTGGGCTCAATCCCCAGTACCACAAAAATAAATAAATAAATAAATAATCACATAATGACATAATGACATGTCGAAATAAGTGCCATTAGCAGTAAATCGAAGGGTAGGAGAAAAAGAGGAAGAGGAGGGATGATTTCCGAGTGTGAGGTCAGTGAAAGTTTCTGCAGGGACCTGACATTTAAGACCTGAGGTTGAGTGAGAGTTAGACACCGAGTGGAGGGAGCGCCTCTGACTGAGGGATGAGGTGAACAGAGCCCGGAAGAGCTCCTGAGCAAGAGGCCATCTGGAGGGACCCAGCTCACACAGGACCTGCGGCTCCTGGAAGGGTTTGGATTCTACCTGCGCATGATGAGAGTAATCAAAGGACTTGGGGGAAGTAGGCTATTTTTTTTAAATCAAAATTTATTTTGTAAACACAGTTGTCATTAGTATGATTTACTCTTTGGTCTATAGGAATGGAACTTGAGTTTCAGATGTCCACAATGGAAAGATTACTCACACAAAATTATTCCTAGTACCTCTTATCTTATGGGAACAGAATTAATAGCAACAATTGAAGCGCTACCCTTATACTATCTAGAAATTGAAGGATACAATTGATTCAGGATGTTTACTTCCAAATAGACTGCATTTATACAACATTATCTTTAGAATTACAGTCTTAATCAAGCTTCATGTGAAACTAAAGGAAATGCTCTTTTCTGGATTAATATGAAAGACTTCTTAAATAGCAATAAAATATATTTTTTCTATCTCAAAATTAAATAATATGGAAACACTTTACCAGTTCAATTCACACTTACATATGTGTGTGGGTATATATAGGAAAAATACCAAAGTGTGTGTTCCTACCCCATATGCACACGACACTCAACACTTCTGACAGCACACATGTGGTCCTCTTTCTCCACACACCATCGGGCAGTTCTGCAGCAGACACCAGCTGGGTGTCCTCTGTACAATTCAATTCTGACACGCCTGCCGAAGATAGAGTCAGATCCCACAAGTTGAAGGCTCAGTGGCACAAGACTGCCCCCCATTTCAGAGCCTGTCGGGACCTGTGCTTCTGACGGACCAGCTGCAAATCAGGGTTCCCACAAGTACCTCCTTGCATTCAGTTAATTTGCTAGGATGGCTCTCAGAATTCAGGGAAACACCATTTACTGGTTTATTATAAAAATATTATAAAGGGTATGATGAACACCAGATGAAGAGACAGGCGTATAGGAAGGGGTGAGGAGCCCTCTCTGGGTGTACCACCACCCAGGAACGTCCATGTGCTCAGCTATCTGGAAGCCCTGAGACTTTTCTTTGTTATTTTATGCAGGCGTCATTACACGGGCATGGTTGATACCCCATTGGCCGTTGGTGATCACCTTAACCTTCAGTCCCTCTTCCCTCCCCAGAGATTGGGATGGGGTGGAGTCGAAAGTCCCAGCCCTCTAATCATGCCTTGGTCTCTCAGGTAGCCAGTCCATCCAGAAGCTACCTAGATGCCATCAGCCCCTGTCATCTCAGTAGCATATAAATGACCTTATTGTCATTCCAGAGATTCTGAGGATTTTAGGAGGCTTATGTCAGGAAACTGGGATGAAAACCAAATAGATATTTCACAACTTTATGGTATGGTAGATTTACAAAATATTATCCTAAGAACCTTCACGTTTTTCAGCAATGACAAAAAAATCACTGCAGCATTTCTGGATTCTTTTATTGGACTTGTTGATCACAAAAATACTTCATTCTATCTACAAATAGAACAACATGGAAGTCATTAATTTGTGATTGAAAAGAATCTAAAATTATAAAACATCACTCTAAAAATTATACTCCTAAGGAGTCATTGTATTAATTCGAACCACCATATCGTCACTTAATAGCGATAAAAGTAGCAGTAAAAGAAAGCTGAATTACTTTGGTAGAGAGAAAAAATTTGTCTTGCTGTGGTGGATTCATTCATGTGCACTCTACAGGGTGAACTCAACATGGAAGATGATTTGCTTCTGTTAGCAGGCTGTGTGGACACGAGGCAGAATCCAGAGCTTGGAGCAGATGCATTTCTTGTTGCCAATGGAGGATGTGGTGGGCCCCAAAGACCTCAGTGGAGAGAATCCCTAAAAGAAGGATGGAGGGGCCCCTGCTCAAGAACTCATATGCTCATGAGATGTCCGTGAAAGTGTTCGTGAAGAGCATTGTTTAAAATAGAGAAATGCTAGTCGGGTGTGGTGGTGCACGCTTGTAATCCCAGTACTTGGGAGGCTGAGACCAGAGGATCTGGGTTCACCGCCAGCCTCAGCTACTTAGTGAGGCCCTCCGCAACTTAGTGAGATCCTATTTCAAAATAAAGAATAAAAAAATAGGGCTGGGGGTAGTAGTTCAGAGGTAGAATGCCCCTGGGTTCAATCCCCAGTACTGCAAAAAAAAAAAAAAAAAAAGAGAGAAATGCTGAATATGACCTAAATAGTCATCAAAAGAATTGACATATCATTTGGGATATTGTTATAGAGTGCGATAACATACAGTGGGGAAAAGGAAGTGGAGTAGCATGTTTGAACAAGGATAAATATGAAAAACAGAAATATAAAGTCAAGTCTTTAAAAAGCAATTTTAGGAAATATTTGCTAAATTGACAAAAATGGAGACTAATATCACCCAATGCTTACGAATACATAAATGGTGTTATAGTTAGATACAAATGTCCCCTAAAGAGCTCGTTTATTAATATTCATGGTTAATATAATTGAGTCACTAGGGTTGTAATCCCAGAAGCAGATAAATCATTGTAATGGATTTACCTGGGTGGTACCTTGTAGGCCGGTAGGGTGTGGCTGGAGGAGGTGGTCCCTGAGGGTGCGGCCTTGGGGATTATATTTGGTTCCTTCTCCCCCAGCTCGTGCTCTCTTGCTTCCGGCCTCCATGATGTGAGCACAGCCCATGTAACCCGAAACCGTAAGAAAATATTTCCTCTAAGCTACATGGTCAGTCTTTATATTATAGCCGCAAGAATGCTAACTGGACAAATATGTAGTACATGTGTGGAGCTGACTGAGGAATTTTGCTTCTGACTGAGGTTTGCTCTGGGGAAGGAGGAGGGGAAGAAGCAAGAGGAGGAACAGCAAACCTCACTACCTGTAATGTTCTATTTTGGGGGGAAAGATGGTCTAAGGAAAATCTAGTATACTGTCACTGAGAAATATGAGTGATAAATATGTGGATAATTCTATTCTTTAAATTTTCATTATTTTATAATAAAGTATATGAAAAATGAAGAAGACATTCACAAACATGAATTAGAGGCTAGAAAGAAGGGACAAGGGATGTAAACTCTGTGGAGAAACTTGACTATAAATAGAAGGAAAGAAGTAAGAAGATGGTTAGGGGCAGCGTGATTGATGGAATGTTTGTTTCATAGGCCTTTTTTTAAGATAGCAAAGTCTTAATTTTTTCTTTGTTAAACTGTAGGGAAGGTGAGAACAACTTCCATCCTCCATGATGTGGGAGCACCTTCCGTCCTCCATGATGTAAGAGCAACTTCCATTCTCCATGGTGTGCAATCACCTCTGTCCTCCATGATGTGAGAGCAACTTCCGGCCTCCATGACGTGAGAGTGTCTTCCATACTCCATCATGTGAGAGCAGCTTCCGTCCTCCATGATGTAAAAGCAACTTCCATCCTCCATGATGTGGGAGCAGTTTCCGGCCTCCATGATGTGCAATCGACTTCCGTCCTCCATGATGTGGGAGCAGTTTCCGGCCTCCATGATGTGCAATCGACTTCCGTCCTCCATGATGTGGGAGCAGTTTCCGGCCTCCATGATGTGCAATCAACTTCTGTCCTCCATGATGTGGGAGCAGTTTCTGGCCTCCATGATGTGCGATTGACTTCTGTCCTCCATGATGTGGGAGCAGCTTCTGTCCTCCAGGATCTAAGAGTGACTTCCATCCTCCCTGATGTGGGAGTGACTTCCATCCTTCATGATGTGGGAGTGACTTCCAGCCTCCATGAGGTGTGAACAGCTTCTGGCCTCCATGATGTGAGAGCATCTTCCATTCTCCATGATGTGAGAATGACTTCTGTCTTCCATGATGTGAGAGCAGTATCTGTCATCCATGATGTGAGAGCGGCTTCCATCCTCCATGATGTGGGGGCGACTTCCAGCCTCCATGATGTGAGAGCATCTTCCATCCTCCATGATGTGGGAGTGACTTCCGGCCTCCATGATGTGAGAGCAGCTTCTGTCATCCATGATGTGAGAGCGGCTTCCATCCTCCATGATGTGGGGGTGACTTCCGGCCACCATGATGTGAGAGCGACTTCCATCCTCCATGATGTGAGAGCGGCTTCCATCCTCCATGATGTGAGAGCGACTTCCAGCCTCCATGATGTGAGAGCGACTTCCATCCTCCATGATGTGAGAGCGGCTTCCATCCTCCATGATGTGAGAGCAACTTCTGTCCTCCATGATGTGAGAGCGACTTCTCCATGATGTGAGAGCGACTTCTCCATGATGTGAGAGCGACTTCCATCCTCCATGATGTGAGAGCGGCTTCCATCCTCCATGATGTGAGAGAGACTTCCAGCCTCCATGATGTGAGAGTGACATCCAGCCTCCATGATGTGAGAGCGACTTCCAGCCTCCATGATGTGAGAGTGACTTCCGGCCTCCATGACGTGAGAGCGACTTCCAGCCTCCATGATGTGAGAGCGACTTCCGGCCTCCATGATGTGAGAGCGACTTCCGGCCTCTATGATGTGAGAGCAACTTCTCCATGATGTGAGAGCGACTTCCATCCTCCATGATGTGAGAGCGACTTCCGGCCTCCATGATGTGAGAGCGACTTCCGGCCTCCATGATGTGAGAGCAACTTCCGTCCTCCATGATGTGAGAGCGACTTCCGGCCTCCATGATGTGAGAGCAACTTCTCCACGATGTGAGAGCGACTTCCATCCTCCATGATGTGAGAGCGACTTCCAGCCTCCATGATGTGAGAGCGACTTCCGGCCTCCATGATGTAGGAGCGACTTCTATCTTCCATGATGTAGGAGCGACTTCTGTCCTCCATGATGTAGGAGCGACTTCTGTCCTCCATGATGTAGGAGCGACTTCTATCCTCCATGATGTGAGAACAGTGTCCCTCCACGCTCCCTGCCACCACAGCCACTGACATTTATGCTTCGGAGCTGGCCCTATGGACTGAAACCTCTGAAACCGTAAGTCCCAATGAATCTTCCCTACTCTAAAAATAAATAAATAAAAATAAAACATTTACAATATAAAAAAAAAAACTGTAGGGAAGAAAAGAGTTGAGAAAGAATAAAGTTTGAATACACAAACATAGGCCTTAGAACCTTAACACTTACAAATGTCTCTCAGAAAGAAAAAAAAAACATGCCTCCCCCAATTAGACTGTCAGTTCCTCGAGGAAGCACAGCGCTGTTTGTGTTCTGTTTATCTGCACGTCTAGAATCTGCCCGGAAAAAGTGCACCCTTGATGGATGATGGATGGAAAGGTTGCCAAGTGTGGTCATATTAGCATAATATGTGCTTCAGAGTGGCCACTAGGTGGCAGATGGGACAGTCAATGATTGTCCTTTCAGAGAAAGGAGTTCCTATGGTAGGTAGCTACAAGATAATAGACCACAGTTACAACATGTTCCTTAGGTCAGTTTATGTAAGTGGAATATGCCCAATATTAAAGTGGAAATTTAGAGCTTCCTCTGTGTGTGTCTCTCTCTCTCTGCCTCTAAAATGTTCAGTACTGGGGATTGAACCCAGGGACATTCTACCTCCGAGCTATACCCGAGCACTTTTTATTTTGAAATAGGGTCTTGCCCAGGCTGGCCTCAAACCTGTGATCCTCTTGTCTGAGTCTCCCAAGTACTGGGATTATAGGCGTATGCCACCGCACCTGGCCTGTGTCTATTGATTTCTCATCTCAAATATCAATAGGTCAGCCTAACCTTTTCTGGAGAAGGAATGCTTGGTTAAAAAAAAATAAAATAAGAGCATTGCCTGGACTTATGGTTTGCAAAGGAATTTGCTGTAGTTTGAATCTGGAATGTCTGTTCCCCAAAAGCATGTGTGTTAAAGGCTTGGTCCCTGGGCTGCTACTATTGGGAGGTGGTGAAAACTGTTAAGAACTGGTGTCTAGCCAGGCGTGGTGGCACATGCCTGCAATCCCAGAACTTGGGAGGCTGAGTCAGGAGGATTGCAGGTTCATGGCCAGCCTTAGCAATTTAGTAAGACCCTCCCCACCTTAGTGAAACCCTGTTTCAAAAAAAAAATAAAAGGGGGGCTGACAGTGTAGCTCAGACATAGAATGCCCCTGGGTTCAATCCCCAGTATCACAAAGAAAAAAAGAAGTGGTGTCCAGTGGGAATTTTAGGTCACTGAGGGTATACCCTCAAAGTCCACCACAGGATGCTGGTGTCTCTCTCTCTCTCCGTGAGTTGAACGGGTTCCCTTCACCACGTACTCCCTACCATGTGCCGCCTCACTGCAGGCCCAAAAGCAATGGGCCAGCTGACCATGGGCCTCCAAAACTGTGAGCCAAAATAAACCTTTCCTCTTTTTTAAGTGGATTATCTCAAGTATTTGTTATAGTAACAATAGTAAAACAGCACTGAACCCATATGTCTACCCTCCCTGAAATCCCACTAAAATGGTGGCAAACAGCTCCACAAGGACAAAGTGAACAGAAGAGAAAACTAAACCACTATTACACTGATTCAACTTGATATAGTAAAGCATGAAACAACCTGGTTCTCTTCCCGTTCATCTTTAAAGTTTGTCTGTCAGATCCCCCCCCCCGTCCCCGCATACACCCAGATGACATATGATTGATATGATTGTGAAGATTCTAAGCCTCTTCTGGGCACTTTTGTAGATTAGATTCACCTCATTTTCCAGCATTGAAAAGTTCAATCTAATGTAATCTTTAATCTTTTACCAAATTCACACCTTCTCTCCCTTCCTAGCTTAGGTCTGACCTCAAATTCTTCTAAATGGAAATGGCGGTATATAATTTATCCTTCTTTCTCTCTCTCACTCTATTTCTTCTCTTTTCACTAACTGATGCTTCTGTGCCACCCCTACTGTCATGCCCAAGGGGAGCAGGGATTAGAAGAGAAGGGGGAAATTGTAATTGACTGGCTCTTCCTGGCATTGGTGTCTCAGTATGGCAGGTGCCCCAGAGCTGACCCCTTCTGATGTGGGTCAGCTCTGTGGCAGGACATTTTTCCTACTTTCATGTGGGACCTTTGACCTTGCGTTCTTCTCCCCGCACTTCAGTGGTTCAAACACCACGCAGCTGACCTCCTATCATACTCCCCTAATTCTCCTTCCAGGTATCTGGCTGCAAGCTTGTTCTGTTAAGCCTCAACTTTTGGGTGTGCTACTTCCAAGCCCATCCTTTACTGGTTTCTCACTTACTTCTTAGAAAAACTCACAATTCTTTGTCCAACTCAACCATAGAAGTTCCAACCATGCCCACTGCATGGTTCTTTGTTCCACAAGGCCATCCTCAGGCAGCCTCAGGGGATTGGCAGGTACTCATTTCTCTGCCCTACCTGATCCCTAACTCCAGGGGTCACAGGTCTAGTTCCCCCAAGAACTTTGTTTCCCCACACTGTGTCCAGGTAGCAGTGCAGAGCAGGCACACAGATGCTGTACCTCCACAATGCTGGCTGGGGGCTGAGATGTTGGTCTCTACTCCTGACAGATAATCCTGGTGTCTTGGGTGTGTGCCGTGAAGCCACTTGCTTGACCCAAGAGGCAGAGAGAAGCATCCACTTTAAGTGTTTACACTCTTCAATATAATTTTTTGCCAAAGTGTCAATTCACTCTAAACAGTCTCTAACTTGCCTCTTATGTATTTATTTATCTACTTTTCTTCATATATGGGCCAGAGGTGGGAGGTAGACTGAGGGCACAGGACTTGTTTTGCTATGAATGCATGGTATGCAAGTCCTACATGAATGTTAAGCATTGGAATAGGGGGGAACTGTAGGCTTCGAGACTCAACCGCAACTCCAAAATTTATTAAAATCTTCACTTGAAAGCCTGTTATAAGCTGGGCATAGTGGTGCATTCTTGTAAACCCAGTACCTGGGAAGCTGAGACAGGAGGATCGTAGCTTCAAGGGCAATGTGTGATAACTTAGTGAGACCCTGTTTCAAAATTTAAAAAAAAAAAGAAGGGCTGGGGATGGAGCTCAGAGGTAGAATGCCCCTGGCTTCAATCCCCAGTACCACACGTACAAAGGAAAAAAAAGCCTGTTATACTATAATTACATAGTGGTAGATAATTACTAAATATAGATATTTTGCTAATTAGAGAATAAAAAGGGGCTCTTTGAAAATTCAAAATAAGTGAAATTTTAAAATTCAGAGCTGGGCGTGGTGGCGCGCGCTTGTAATCTGAGTACTTGGGAGGCTGAGACTGGAGGATCTGGGTTCGTGGCTAGCCTCAGCTACTTAGTGAGGCCCTCTGCAACTTAGTGAGACCCTGTTTCAAAATAAAGAACAAAAAATAGGGCTGGGGGTATAGCTCAGATGTAGAATGCTCCTGGGTTCAATCCCCAGTTCTGCAAAAATAAAAATAAAATCAAATTCAATAGAAGAATCGGAAGATAGAGCCAAGGAAGTGTCCAGGAGGTCAGATGTCCAGATAGAAGACAGCAGGGGAGGAGATTTTTAAAGAAATAATAAAGCAGAGTCCTGGGTGAAAATATTCTTCAACTGCCATGCACAAGGAATGGAAAATGATTCATATCAAGGCACATTATTATGACATTTCAGAACATGAGCACTAAGGAGAAGATGAAAAGATTTTGTAGAAAGACCAGGTCACATAACAAAGAAATGAGAATCAGAAATACATGATTTTTCAAGAGTAACACTGAAAGCTGGGACACAGTGGAACAACATGTTCAAAATTCTAAGGAAAAACTCTTTGTATCCTAGAATCCTATGCTCTGGTAAGATTTTAATGAACCCGGAGGATGTAGAATGACCTCCCTTCTCGCAGAACTTGTTGGGTGAGAAAATGTGCTCCAGTTCTACTGCTCTCAGGCTCCTCTCCAGGTTAGAAGTAGACGTGTGACCCACTTCTGAGAATAAAGTCAGTGGATGTTTTCTAGGAAAACTCCTTCCAAGGGGTAAGATTCAGCATACACATTGTTCGCTCTTTTTCATTCTTGTCTTCCTGTTTGGACATGAAACTTTAGTTGGAACAACTTTTTTTCCATTTCTTTCTAAGTTCTTGTTGACTTGTGTGCACTTTCCTGAATTCCATGACTTTTCCTTTGTTTAGTTCTATTAACTAACTTTGAAAGCTTCCCCTGCCCAAAGACAATAAATACCTCCTTCAATCATTGCTGTCATTGATTGAATGACAATCAATGTCATTTTATTGGTTTAATGTATCTTATTGGTTTTGTATTCCCATACCCAGTGGAGTAAGTTTTTTATTACATTTGGGGGGCGGTACAGTGCTGGGAATTGAATCCAGGGCCTTGTGCGTGCTAGGTAAGCATTCTACAACTGAGCTACATCCTCAACCCCCTTGATTACAGGTTTCTGAAGAATACATGAACCAAAGAGTAACAGACCTCAACTCATCTATCACCTTCCAAGAAACCTCCACCTCCTTTCAAGGCTTTTGCACTTGATTCATTGCATCTTTGCTCACAACCTCCATGACTTTAACACCCATAAGATCCTCCTGAGGTAGGATAGAAGAAATAGAATATTAGGTAGAGAGGAGACAAATTGGGAAGGAAAGGAAAATACAGTTTTAAAATCTAAAAACTTCATAACCCTTAGCTTCACTTTACAGAGCCTGTTCCCTCTTAGACAAAAGCCCTTAATGAGCCACACTTTTAATTCCATTTTGAAACAGTAACATGGGCATTTGCTTTTGCTACATGTATCTGTATGCTCCACTCCCTGAATTTTCCAGAAGTCAACCATCTTAGTTTTGGTCGTCCATCTTAGCTCATAACTGACCTTTAGTTGACCAGGAATCTTTCAGAAGTCAACCATCTTAGTTTTGGTCATCCATCTTAGCTCCTGAATGCTAAACTTTGTTTCAGAGTTACTATCTGTCTTGGAAAGTAGCCAATCGCAACTCTACCAAAGCCCTCCCTAAATCAGGGTGAGGGGCAGGGTTGGTTAGGGATAAAAGCCAAGCAGACTGCCTGCTTGGTGTGCTTGCTAACTAGACTCTATGTTGGTTGCACACCCTTCTGCAGAAGTAAATCGTCTTGCCAAGTTCACTTTCCTAAATAAACCTTTGTCCCTTTTTTTCTGACCAGCGTGTGCTGAAATTCTTTTCTGCCATAGAAGCCAAGAACCCCACGGAATTACTGTGTTTTTCCCTGACACTTCCAACTGCTCGACCATATATTGCACCTTTACTTCACTTAAGGGAATGTGCTAAACAATTCTCAAGTTCTGTTCCTTCTTGCATTCCTATTTTTCTCTTTCACAGTTCTTTGTTGCCTCTTACCGGGACAATCACAGTACCTTCCTTCACCCCATAATGATGCTGCCTCAGAGTTATCATCTGAACAACACAGCTCCGTGGCTTAAAATCCCATTTATTAAAAATTGTCTGTGGACTTTAAGTTTTCCCTTCACGATCTGGTCCCAAGATACTGTCCCCTCCTAATCTCTCAGAGTCACCCTAGACTTCTCACATCTTCTCAGACTCACTTGGAATTGCCCCACTTTTTTTTTCTTTTCTTTTTTTTTTGTAATTGTTGACACTATTGCCTCTGCCCAGAATTATACCTGCATTCTTTCCAGTCCACAGCCTTTTATTTCAGCCCATCATCCTAGGACCAATACTTTCCCCTATGAGGCATTCCCCAATGATTCAAGTAGAATCAATCTCTGGACCCTCCATGGCTTCAAAAACACCTAGCAGTTATGTCAATTGTAGCATTTATTAGGACAGTTAACACCATACATGGCTACCTGCCCAGGTACACTGATTCAGAATGCTCCACTTCCATAACCCTTACAGACCCAATACACTGGGCCTGGCGTGTAGTGCATGCCCAGAAATTGCTAGATGAACTGAATTGAGATTCTAGGAGCTCTCCCCGACTGCATTTCAAGTCTAGTGTCTTGTAAAAATAAGAAAGGCAATGCAATGCATATCTACTCCCTTAGGAAGGCTGCCTCATAATTATTTTAAAAGTTTTCTATTTTATCAAAGAGCCTTAGAAACGGCTCTCTTTTCAAAGCTCCTCCAAAGTATTATTTTCCTAATTAATTATTGTGGAGGGATAACTGTTGCATAAATCAATTTCCAACTTAGTTTGATCGTGATCACTAATGAAATAGATTGGAGATCTGGAGCCCCAAAGAGAATGTTTTCAGATGAATAATATATTTTATTTGTCAGCAGTCCTCAGGCTCAATTTATGGTGAAATTAACTGAAAGTGGATTTCAAATAATTGTCAGCTCATTGTCAGTCTGCATTTCTAAGGCCCTGAATAGATAGAATGACGAAAGGTAATTTCGTTTTTCTTCGTAATTGCTTCTGGATAATGCCAGAGCTTTTGAAAGAGAGCGTGCGGCTGTGCATTTTGAAAATTGCAAAGAAAATGCAAAGCTTAGGTTGAATACCAAAAATTCTTCATATGTCAGATGTAGCAGAATTAACATTTCTAGGGTTTTTACAGTCTGTTTCACTAAAATTGTCTACAACAGATAACATGATTTTGAACTTAAGCTATGAAAACACTATTTTATGTATCCATGGTGAGAGGATGGAGATCTGAGTCCAATTAATTTTATGGTAATTTCTGAAAGGGGTTAAAAAGACAATGAAAATTTTTCATGCAACATGACGAGTCATTGGAAGTGGTTTTTTGTTTTTTTTTTGTTTTGTTTTTTTGTTTTTGTGGTATCGGGGATGGAACCCAGGGGCATTCTACCTCCGGGCTACATCCCCAGCCCTATTTTTATTCTTTATTTTGAAACAGGGTCTCACTAAGTTGCGGAGGGCCTCACTAAGTAGCTGAGGCTGGCTGCGAACCCGGATCCTTCAGTTTCAGCCTCCCAAGTACTGGGATTACAAGCGTGTGCCACCACGCCTGACTGAAGTATTTTAACTACTGAAAATAACCAGAGAAGAGAATTAAAAAGTTTCAGAGTTTTTCTATTGCAAGACTTGTCAGGGAATTTCCTATGTTAATGTACACATTTTCTAAGAGCCAGAAATAATATGCAACATCCCCAAACTTCCCTGAGACATGGAACCCTGTTGTGGGAGGAAGAGTATTAGCAAGTCAAGGTATTCAACGAAACACACGTTGAGAAATGTTGACCTGAAGTCTGATAGCACAGTGCGTAGGTAATTTCTGCTGGGTAAGTGATTTGTGATACTGTGACAAGTAGTGACTTCCTCTATCTTAATTTATTTTTTAAATAAATATAATTTATTCTCTTTTTTTTTGCAATACTGGGGATTGAACCCAAGGGCATTCTACCTCTGAGCTCCACCCCCAGCCCTATTTTTTATCCTTTATTTTGAAACAGGGTCTAAGTTGCAGAGGGCCTCACTAAGTAGCTGAGGCCGGCCACGAACCTGGATCCTCCGGTCTCAGCCTCCCAACTACTGGGATTACAAGCATGCGCCACCATGCCCGGCTTCATTTTCTTTATTTTTGAAATGAATATAAATAAATGAGAGACAGCTGAGGTTGTTATTTGATCATTGTCTTTCACAAAGTCTTTTTCCTTTTTTTGTAGTGACTTGTATAATCTTTCTTTTATTTTTTAATTTTTTTATTTGGCACATTGTAAATTTTACATCATATTGGGGTACAGAGTGCCAGACAGATGCATGTACATAGTTCTTGGTGCCCTCCCCACCGGGCCCCCTCCCCCTTCTTTCCCCTCCTCCCACATGTCTTTGATATTGAAATTGGTAGTATTGTATACATTCATAGCGTTATTTCTACTATTACACTCCTTATGACGTCATCTCTCATCCCTGATCCCCCGCAGTCATTCCCCTGTAGTCTCTGCTCATCTATCTGATGTTGCCCTTATTTCTGAAAATCTCTCTACCTTCCACATATAAAAGAAAACATAGCACTCCTGGGCATCTTCCCAAAGGAAATTAAATCAGAATATTATAATACTTGCGTATCCATGTTCATAGCAGCACAATTTACAATAGCCAAATTATGGAACCAGCCTAGGTACCCATCAACAGATGAATAGATCACAAAACTCAGCATATACACACGGTGGAATTATACTCAGCCATAAAGAAGAACAAAATCTCACCTTCCACAGGAAAATGGATGGAACTCGAGAATATCATACTGCGTACAACCAGTCTACAAAAACAGTCTTTTTTCTATCACCATTATTGGCTCATTTTCTCATTTGATCTTTGGAAGCTCACTCATCTTTACTGGTTATAAATTATTCTCATTTCTGACAATGGTCAGCAAACCACCAGAGGCTATAAAGAGGCAAAGAAGGATTCTCTCACAGTTCCAAAGGAGCATGGCCCTGCTGAAACCTGGATTTCAGACTTCAGGCCTCTAGAACTCGGAGACAACACACCCCTGTTGCTTGAAGCCACTCAGTTTGGGATATCAAATTACTTGTTGGAGGTGTTCTTGCCATCTCAACCCCAGCAATGAAGGTGGCCTGCCAAAGAAGCTGGATCATCTTCCAGTGCAGCTGCTTACCTGCCTGACCCAGAATGCATAGGGGCTAAGGGAGATCCGTGGGGGCAGTGGGCCTGGGAGCTGCCCTTTGCCACCAGAGTGCAGGGACTGAGGTGGTGCCTAGCACCCTACACCCACACTCAGCGAAATGAAAGCTGCTTCCCGTCTCCACTTTCCAGACTTACCACAGATTACTGTTGTCACCCCAAACTCAGGACCACGCTGGCAGGGGGATTCTGCTAAACGTTTTCATTTAGCGAAGTTGCCACAATACAAACCCACTGCAGGGGCATTGTTCTGCAGAGATGCTTTTTCAGTGTCTTGCTGGGGCCCTGCTTCCTGGTGCTCTGGTAAAAGATAGGGACAGGCCCCGGCTCTGGCCACTGATCCTTCAGTTTGGGGCATAGACCAAGTCCATGACCCTGACTCTGCCAGCTTTTCCAGAGTCAGGATTCTGGTCTTTTCAGTGTCTCCACAGAACAATTTGCTGGTTTCTGGTGAGAAGCAGGAGGTCACTGAGACAACTATGAAGGACGGGAGAGATGGGGAGGACCCAGTTGCTCTTGGCTAAGAGGCTTTTGATCTATCTCCCCTTTTCAGCCTGAGCCTGACAGTCTCTCTCCAACCTGCCCGTGCCACAGGCTTGAGGTTGTCAGGGTCCTACTGGGCAGGTCACACCCCCCCCCCACCATGACCCTAACTGTGCCCCAAGGTGACTCTGCTCCTCATTGAAGAGTCAGCCACCAGTCCTCCATCTGTTTGCCCACTCCCAACAACTTGCGGAACTTTTTTATCTGCTGTTGCCAATACGGTCTTCTCTCTTGTTCTCATTGTCCCCACGGGTTGTCACTTTTTAGAAGTTCTTTTCCTCATAGTTCACTTGTGTCTCGGGAGGAAGTGGTGATCAATATGTGTTCTCAACCTACCATCTTAAACACAAGATATTTGTTGCATTTACTTTTTAACTCACAGCCTCCTTGACTTGGTTTCCTATACCCAAAAAGCTCCTGGTGCAAGTATCCACTGATCTCCTAATTTCCAGGTCAACAGACTCTTGTCAGTCCTCTTTTGCTTAAATGTTCTGTGTCTTAGCCCCTGTTTCCTGCTCCTGCCAGGTGGATACTCTCTTGGGCTGGGCTTCCTGAAAGCCTCATGACTGTTCCCTCAGTCCCCTGACCCAGCTTCTCTTCTTTGCTCTCTCCTTAAATGAAATTCCCCAGAGCTTTACCTTTGAACCTCTTTGCGCTCTCACCATAGTTTTGATTGTCACATTTATAGGATGATCCCCAAGTATGTATCTCCATTTATGTTAATCAGGGCACTCGAGGAACAGAAGTCGGATTCATGTTTGCTTAAGAAACAAAGGGGAAGCCGGGCGTGGTGGCGCGCACTTAATAATCCAAGTCCTTGGGAGGCTGAGACAGGAGGATTGCAGGTTCAAAGCTAGTCTCGGCAACAGAGAGACCCTGTTTCCAAATAAGAAATGAAAAAAAAAAATGGGCTGGGGGTATAACTTAGAGGTAGAATGCTTCTGGGTTCAATCCCCAGTACCACAAAAAAAAATTAAAAAAAAGAAAGGAAGAAAAAAAGAAAGAAAGAAAGAAAGAGAAAGAAAGGGGAGTTTATAAGCTCATTTATTGGAACTGAGAACTCAACCAGATGGAGAGGAAGAGGGTGTCTCTTTCCCCACAGCCATAGCATGGTTCCTGTGGAGGACATGGCTTTACCAGGTCTGCCTCGTGCCCTTTAGGGGCCCTGGTGGAGAGGGTGAGTGTCTACCTCACCTAATCCACAGGGATTGGTTGGGATTGCTGTGGAATAGCAAAGGAGAAGTGGGACGCCAAAGGAAGGGGTGCAGGGGGGAGGAGATACTGCATTCACTGTGATAACCTGAGGAGGTCTAGGTTCAGGACACCAGGGATGCCATCCTGGCTCTTTAGGCTTCTTGTTCTTTATCTGTAACATGAGAGGGCTGAATTTCTAAGGAAGGCCCCCTGTCTGCTGTGATCTCTATGTAATTCCATGAATAATGGGCATAAGCAGCAGAACCTTTTGAAGGTGCCTCTGGGCACAGTCTGAAGGGCAGCAGAGCATGGTCGTTAAGAGCATGAATCTGGATCCTGATGGCCTGCGTTCAAAATTGTCATTCTGTGCTGTGTCCACCATTGTGGGGTTTGCTTTGTGGGTATACGACCTGTGCAGTTTTGCAGGTCCTCAGGCTCAGAGAGCCTCACACTGGCTTAAAGCTTGTCTGTCACTGTCTTCAAATTCTTGGTCGTTTTATCTTTGAACTTATGTTTCGTAAATGAATTCTGATGAGACATTGGAGATTGCGAATGCGTAGAGAAGATGAGCACGACATGGGTGTCCGCAGTTTCTTCCCATCTTGTTCAGAGCTGGCAGAGCCAGCACAGAATGCTGGTGGACCCACAACGTGTGGGACCTCAGAGAGTCCAAAATGAGTACAAACTACGCATGCTACATCTGCTACCGACTTTCCACTTGGACCAGAACTTGCTTTAAATACAGAAAGAAGGCAGTGGCATTGGAAGAAATGAATGGCGGGGAGCCCCTCCATGTCCTTTCCCATACATGTTATTTCCCGTTAGCCAACCACTCATGTTGGAAACGGTGACACAGAAGGAAAGATGATGTAACTCCCTTTCCTTTAAGTCCTTCCCTACTCGCCAGCATGCCCAAAGTGAGCGGTGTTGGTAGAATGTGCACACATCCAGTGAAATCCGAACAGTTGCATTTGTTTTGTGCAGCATCTCTACTATTCTGGTGAGAGCACGAATGAGCCACAAAACAGTAAATTGTGCAGTCTTGATTATTCTGCATCCCAGTTAAATGTTTTTATATTTGCATTTAAAATTGGTATTGTACAGTACAAAATGAATGGTAAAATTCACATTAGTAACAAGGTTAAAAATTTCTTTACCGCTAATGATATTCAATTTTAAAAAAGCTTTATATTTTCATGCCTTTAATGGCACCTTTTTCCTGTTTTTTGAACAAAGGGCCCCGTTTTTCTTTTCTTTTCTTTTTTTTGTGGCACTGGGGTTTGAACCTAGGAGCATTCTGCCTCCAAACTACACCCCCATCCCTTCTTATTTTTTATTTCAAAACAGGGTCTCGCTAAGTTGCTGAGACTGGCCTCAAACCTGTGATTGATCCTCCTGTCTCAGCCTCCCAAGTACTGGGATTACAGGTGAGCACCACCAACTCCGCTCCACATTTTCATTTTGCACTGGGCCTGCCCTGCATAGGCAATTTACCTCTGGGCGATTCTGTTTCCCTGTCTGTTACGTGCGCACAATTACAGTATCCCCATCATTGGATTGTTGCAGGAATGAACAGTGCTTGCACCCCACAGTCACTCAAGGAAGATGGGCTTTTCTTAGACAGACAGGGAGTGCAGAAGAAATCCACAGGTGATTTGCATCATCCAGTCTTCCACTTCCCTCAATTATGACTTTATGTAAACCAAGCCAGTCAGCTAATTCTCCTGCACGTTCCCTCCATTGGAGTAGTTGTATATAGTTGGCCCTCCATACTCATGGATTCACATCTGTGGATTCAACCAAACATAGCTTGAACATATTTGGGGGAAAAATTGTGTATCTACTGAACATGTACAGACATTTTTTTGTCATTATTCCCTAAACAACAGCCAAACAATTATCTCAACATTTCCATTGTGTTAGGTATTATAAGCAATCTAGAGATGATTTAAAGTATCTGAGAGGATGTGTGGGGTTATATGCAAATAATGCACCATTTTATATAAGGGAGTTGAGCATTTTGGTATCCTCCAGAGAGGAGAGGGGAGGACCTCCTAGAACCAGTCTCCCATGCCCAGTGGATGACTGTATTTCAATGTCATTTCATTAGTGGACTTCTTAATTTACTACTTAGAAGATGCCATTCAAATTAGCAGAATACTTTACATAGTCAGTGGTAGAACAACAACAACAAAGACCAGAAAAATATCTCAGAAAGAGAACACTATAAATCAGACTTTCCCAGTTCCCAATGTAAGCTGAAATGTAAAGATTATTTTTTATGTAGAAAAAAAAAGCAAAGGACATTTACTACTGCCTAACAACAGATGGCGGTGTAGCTAAGCAAATGGAAAACATCGGTCCATGTTAGAGAAATTCTGTCAAGTTCAAGGGAGGAAGCCAAGCTATAAACAACATATGGAAAACAATGAATATTTTAATTAGGTATTAATAACTGAATATTGAATCCTTGTCTTCCACCTAACTCACAACAGTGTTATGACAGCTAATTAATAAGTGATTGTAAAGGAAATGATTAATTATTTACAGTAATAATTAGAATAGCTTACATGCTTGTAATCATAAAATGGTTTTCAAAAGTAGACGAATGCAAAGCAAGTTATTATTCTGTGGTTACAGGCGTACTGCTGCACCTCTTTTGGGATGATTTCTATCATTCCACATTGTCTGGGTTTACTACACAGACACCATTATGCATTGGTTCCAACTTTCATTCTAGCCATGGAATCATGGTTGTGTATTTTTTTAAAGGCTACCCTGTCAGAGTTACTTGAAATTATATACATAAGAGTAAACGTGAAAGCCTGCTTGTGTGGAGGAACTTTTTGGAAAGATATCAGCCGTAAAACAAACCCTAACAAAACCTTGGACCAGAAGAATAAAGTCTCCCCCTAGAGTCCCTGTCTCTAGCGTCTGATTCCCATATATAAAAGCAAAACTAAAAAGCAAGTGCCTAATCCCAAACTTCTCCTCCTCCTCCCTCTCATTCCATATTTCAGATCTCTTTGAACTGCCTCATGTCTTCAGGATATAATGAAATCCCTTGCTTTGGAAAGAAGCCACGGCAGATATATCTCAGGACCTCTCCCTTTCCTCTCTGCTAGTAGCAGAGCTAATGCAGTTTACTTATTAGATGAATCACCATGGATACTGATATACTCAAGCCAAGTCTACCCCAGTGAGGGGAATTGGAGAATTGAGGCAATTATCCTCATAATTTAAATAAACAAAGTTCCTCTCATTTTTGTTTCGGTTACCTGAATTTTTGAAGTGACTATCTAATTTTAGTTTTGAATTATTAGAGGTGGTTCTTGCCTCAGGTCTCTTATTAAATTAGCTGGCAGGGATCTGGACTCTTTATGCTAGGCAAATGTATCCCTGCACTTTCCATTTTATCACCCCAAGCGTTTCTACCTGACATTTGGGAAAACAGTGTGAATCACTCAAGTCTAGGATGAAACATTTCTGGAAGGCAGAAGGCATTCAGATCTGGAAATGGTTGTTGGGAGAGACCATATATGTTTAACCTGACAAAGACATTGCAATGTGGCCCTCGGTGTGTCCGGTGTGGACCACATGTTTCTTGTTGGTCCCAGGCCAAGTCATGTCCAGCACTGGGACTTCCAGTTGGGAATTTAGGGCTGGTACTGACTGCCTCTCCTAATCCCATGACTTCTCAGACCATGTCCCCATCTTGCGAGTGTGCATTCCCTAATTTAATGCAGAGGGGCAGGAGCTTTGCATGTGGGAGGTATGGCTATTATTTCCAAGTAATAAAGCATCATATTGTTGTTATTTAATGTTCATATTCAGCATCTTAATTATTTAGCACCCTTTGTGTTTGCTTAGTCATTGTGTGGCTTCAGAGAGAATCCTGGTGATGGTAACTATTATGGTATGAGCCCCAAATGACTATGACCCGCATTTCTTTCCATACTGTGCATTTTTGAAGACTTCGTCCCGACTTTTAGCTTTTGCCACTGCCTGAGATTTGTCTTGCTCCGTGTGACACAGCGTTGAGGGTTCCACTGGCCACCTCCAGTCTAATCTCTTGCCCCTCCCACTAGGAGGCAGCTACGTTGCAGGTGCACAGTCTGAGCATCTGTCTGATTGGACAGCATGCTGTGGTGGAAGGGCTCTATGACAGAAATAGACATTGGCAGCTGATGGACATGGGTTTGGATCCTAGTCTTTCACTTTGATGATGTGAAGTGTTTCTTACCTCCCCTGAACTTCAACTTTTGTTTCTGTAAAATAGGGATAATAATACATACATAACAGAGTAGTGATTAGAAATAACTAATGTAAAGTGCCTTGCCAGAGGTGACTGTTTAATAATGGTGCAATGGTTAGAACTGCTTGTTATGCACTAGAGGTGCGGATATTTTTATTCTGTTGCCAGTATGCTTCGCTCTCCTTTCTCTGCCTCACCAGGACTTTACCCCTGAATACTTACTGATTTTATTTTCTTTCTTTTTTTTTTTTGGCAGTACCAGGGATTGAACCCAGGGGCATTGTACCTCCGAGCTACACCCCCAGCCCTATTTTTTTATTCTTTATTTTGAAACAGGATCTCATTAAGTTGCGGAGGCCTCACTAAGTTGCTGAGGCTGGCCGTGAACTCGGATCCTCCGGTCTCAGCCTCCCAAGTACTGGGATTACAAGTGTGCACCACCACACCTGGCTTATTTTCTAAAAACATAATGTGAGCCCAACACTGCAGGGAACACAAATGACATGTGCTGCTGTAACTCTTGTCTTTAATGAATTATACTCTTGGGACAAAAAGACAAAATGGGTTTGTGTGGAACAAAGCAACAACAATAATAATACTACCTAAAATACATAGATTGAGAATTATACTCTGTGATCAGGTCTGCATTAAATGCTTTACAAATCATATCTCATTCCATCATCATTGTAAGCCAGTAAACAAATATGATTATTGTCATCCTTGTTTTACAGAAGAGCAAAAGTGAGACCCATAGAGGTTAGGAGACTTGCCCAAAGTCACACAGCTAGTGGTGGCAGAATTGGGACTTAAAGTTGGGCCATCTGACTCTAGCACCTGAGTCCTTTACCACTCTGCTTAATTGTTCACATATTAAGTGGTACAAAAAGCTTTCACTTTCCAGAGAATGGAGAGGCCATTGTACGGTACAATTCACCCAGAAGGATTCTTTGAAGAAATGTGCCTTTGAATCTCACAAGGCTATCTTTAAAAGGGAATGGTCAACAGCGGGGCACCGTGGTGCATGCCTGTAATCCCAGCAACTCGGGAGGCTGAGGCAGTAGGACTGCAAGTTTGAGTCCAACCTAGGCAATTTAACAAGACCCTATCTCAAAATAAAAAAAGAATAAGGACTGGGGGCTCAGTGGAAGAGCACCTCTGGGTTGGACTTCCAATATTGCAAAGGGGGGGATAATTAACAGTAAAATGTTAACAGTCACATGAAGGAGAATTGAAGTTCTTCAGGAAGTCACATGTCCATCATTTTTTGTTGAGGTTTATGCCAAGTCTGGAATCTTCCCAAGTTAATATTTGCTGGGTGAGGTGTCCCCTTCATCCTGTGATCTCATTGTCTTACATCAGTCATCTGGACCTCATTGATTAAGGAACCAAGGGTTCCCTAAACTGGAAAAGATGCCAGGAGGCCCAGTCAGAAAGTGTGAGCTGCCCAAGGTGACACAGCTGACCCAGCTAGACAGAGGGTTTCCTGACTGCACCTTGGTCCTCTTTCTTCTGCCACATTAGGGTATCAGGGGTGGGTGTAGAGGTTTTACAAAAGCCCCTCCAGCTCTATTTCAGGGGTTAGCGTATGGCACTGGTCAAAACTCATTTCCTTGCTAGTACTTTTCTCCTCTTTATCAGGGCAGTGAGTATTTACCCAAAGACAGTCAGACTGCATCTCCTTCCTCGCAATGCTACTCTATTGTATTGCTTAGAGCCAAACACAATATGCTGGGGGCCCCCTTTCTCCTACTGAGAAACCATGCTTCCCCCCAAACTGGAAGCAGAGCGTGTTCACACTCAAAATCCTGAGGGTTTGATTAGATTTTAAAGTTAGCTGTCCACTCTCTTCCTGCTACCCAATATATTTTGCATTCAGCTGGAGATGCTTTTGTTTTGAACTAATGTCTTTATTTAAAACAAAAATGCAGAGCTGGTTAGACAAATGCATAAACAGGTATCTGATTCAGAGTGACTGCTTCGAAGAGGCGGCCTCTCTGCCGCTGTCAGTAGGTCCCAGCTGAGTTGTTTGAAGCATTCACTGCATTTTATATTACTTAATGTGGCTTATGTATCTGCCAATAAATCTGAAATACAGGTCACAGAATATGTAGCTCAAGGAAATCCATAAAAGTACTAGAGAGAGAGGCTTCGCTAACTGCACCAGATTGCCAAAAGCTGAGGTCATTTCCTCTTGCTAAAAATGTAGAGCTTCATAAATTATTTTTATCACCTCCAGAGTCAAGCAAACACTTTTGCACAGATGCCAAAGGGGCTTCATTGCTTTTTTTCTCTTTAAGCTGAAAACATTTTTTCTCTAATCTTCTGCAAAATGATTGCGCTTCTTCTCCCCTCCTCTCTCCAGCATTATTAACATTCCAGAATATTGCATGTAAATCTAGGAACATAAACATGTTGCCTCTGGGGAGGGTCTTCAGGGAAAGTGACGCAAATACCTGAGCCCAGCACATGGTTCTGACCTTGATGTAATTACTCCCCTTGATTGGGAGTTGACATTGTTCCCTTAAAGACATTTTTTAAGGAGATGTTAGGTATGCAGAGACAGTAAAAACGAGCAGTGAACATTCAGTGGGAACTTTATAGAAAACACTACTGAATTAACTTACAGTACATTTGTTAAACATGAGCACTTCTAATAATGACATTTCATTTAACAATGCCCTTTGTCTTTTCAGTTCATCAGTTACCTATTTCAGTAATGAACTGCAGTCATACCATTCTGATTTTCTCCTAATGTAAAGGCTCAGCTCACTTCACCGCCAGTGAAGCATGATGCTATTATTCAGTTCCTGGCTTAGGAAAAAAGCTATAGAATATATCACAATTCTAATTGGCTAACAAATATTAAGCCCTACGATTGTTAGGGGCACCCAGTCATTCTGTTTAGCTTTTGATGGGAATAAGTAAAATAAAGAAAGGGAAATGGTTTGAAGGGGGGAAAATAAAGGTTAGTGTGTATACTTTATGAGCAGTAACCCAAGTATCCATTGAAAAAATATGAGCACACATTATATTTAATAGCTCAAATGTTATCTTAATTCTTTATCAACAATTCATGCAGATAGCTTAATACCAAATATTTTAGTTAGGATTAACAATCTGTGAAACAGAAGGTTTAGCAAATGTGAGATGGAATACGTTCTACCTCCAGCTGTAAGAGGAGGCGAACGTAAGCTACTGCGAGGCTGGGTCATGCATGAGACATTCTTTTTTCTGCCAAGTAAATGCAGGCAGATTTGGAAAATATTATGTCTCTCGTAGCCCTGATTTATCCTTCCCGAGGAAGGTAATGAAGCCTGTGTCCAAACTTATTTTTGTCCCTTTTGTAAAGCTTTCTTCGGAATGAAAGATAGGTCCCTTCCTGTTTTCCTTTTTTCCACGTGGCAGAATCCACTAAAGCATCTCCCCCCTCGCTCTTGTGAACTCACCAAAACATCTCATTAGTAAAGGCAAGATTCAGCTCCCCATAATCTTTCCCCAGCTGAGGCAAAGCTGCACAATTTACAATAGATCTTTGGAAAACTGCTTTTTACCGAGTACTGCTGCATCTATAGATCTCTCTCAATTACCCACAGTAAATTTAGGCATTGTACAAGAGCAAATTTTACAGTCCATGAAGAGATGAAGTGAAATCTAGATGAAATTCATTGTGACAGATTCCCAGTTAGTGCTCTGATGTGTCTGTATTACAGAAGATAGACATTCTATTAGCATGGAAGCTCCCATAATGGACTGTGAATCATCTCAGGTAATAGAGATGCCAAGCAGAATGACTGAAAAGCACTATTGAATTCCATTAGAGCTCTTTGTTTTTAAATCAGTCATTTCTTGTGAATAACCAACTCTACACTTCTTGACCCTCTCTCCAAGTGATAATTGTGGGCTAATATTACAATACATTAATCTGAGTTACTGTGCAATTAGCATTTCAGTTGCAGGTTTGGGGGTTTCCTAAATGCAAAGGCCCACTCCTTTGGAAGCTGTAGCTTGTATTGCAAATACATGTTTTCAGAAATGGGCTCTTCCATGAGACTGCTTTTAGTTCTGTCTCAGCATTACTGGAATTGCTCCTTGGCCACTGTGTTTACAGGGATTTCGTATTGTATCTCTGTGACTTCCTGCCCTTTTTCCTTTAAAGGTTTTCCCCTACCCCAGGTCAGCCATCAGGGCAAAATAATTATCACAAAGGTAAGTCTATAAGGAAACTTGTATTTTAAGTGAGCCAGCAAGGTTTTTATTTTTATTTTAAAATCTTCAATCTGTAGTTAATCTGGGAAAATAAAGAACATCACATTCTGTTGCATAAACCGCCTCACCTAATCTATCAATCAAGTATGATTGATCAGATATAGTGATTACTAGGATAATTAGAACAGAGGTTAGGTTTGTGCAGTACTCTGCAGCCTTTGGGATGCCCGCAAAAATTGCCATTTGTGCAGTAGATGAAGTTACAGGAATTTCTCTATTCAATTATAAAATAAACAAGAAGCACTTAGAATACACAACCTAAACAAGCACACATTTTTAATTCATTGCACTTGTTATTAATGCAATAGCTTGTCCTGAGGCAAAGCTGTACTTGGCCAAAAGCTCTGTGGTTAGCATATGTACATTTAAAAATAAAATGAACAAATCTCTTCTTCTGTCTAGTGCCTTCCACCTGATTTACAAGGCAGGAACAAGGTAATTTGGCAAAGGGACTATGGCATCTAAGAGCACAGCAACGTGAGTTGAGTCACTTCAATGTTCTCCCATAAATCCCCTGGGATGAGTTTAAGAAGAGTCGACTCTACGTCTCCTGTCTACGATCATCTATTTTCACATCAGGATGAACAACATTATCCTCATCCGCGGGAGGATCTGAGACCCGGGCCTCAACACCAGGCTTTCTCCTTAATGTTGTAATGACAGGTGTAAGATTAACTTTGTTAGGTGTCTAGCCACTCATGCAAACTAAATTAAATTAATGGAACAAATTTCTCTCATAATTAAGATAAAAATTCATGTCAGCTGTAACCTTGCTGTACACTAATTATATACAAATGATTTATCATCTGCTTCGCCCAGAATATTAATCCTTACCTCATTGATAACTGCAGCCAGTGTTAAGAGATGAGAGTTGATTAACTATGACAGATTGGGCAACCACAGCTCTCAGGGCCCGCGCTACCAGTGAAACCAATAACACTCAAGTCGCTCTCTGTGTTGAAAATGCATTCCCATGGAAACAGATGCATGCTTAATGAAGGATACTGAGATTATTTTCAATAATGACTGATATTGGAACAGTGGGCAGAGCTGATCAATAACAATTAACCACTTAGTCTGCTAAAGACATGGTTAGAGAAAGCAGGTTATTTACACATTAGTAGAACCTTATTCGAAGATGAGTACTCCACAATGTCTCTATGCTGCTGCACCGTTTCTCTTTTTTTTCCTGCCTGGGAGGGGTTCCATGGTGGAGAGATGGTATTGTGCCAAGCGCCCTCCTGTCGCCTCTTAGCTCCTGCTTATGAAATGAGTGATTGATGTTGCCAGCGGTTCTTTGGATGCTCTTGAGATAGCTGCCAAATGTATCAAGGAAAGTCCAAAAGCAACTGTGACCATGAAACTAATATTGCTTTGTAGGGATTTGGTTTGGTGGAAAACTTTACTGCCAAGGCGTAACTCAATTGTACAGAAAATTCTTTTGATCTTTCATTGGAAGCTCTTTTATTTAATTTTAAAGAATCCAAGACGAGTCTTGCGGATATTTAAGGAAACCCTCTGCTTTGGACTCCTGTCATACTGGCTGGAAAGGGCTTTAATAACATAAATTTAATAATAGATGTGGCTTTCAAATCTATTTGGAAATTTGCACTTTTATTTTGTATTAATTTGAATCACCCCAGGAGTCAAGATCTTGTAATGCTAATTACTAATATAGACTCCAGAATCCCTGCCCTGACAGCCAGCTTGGAGGAATCCCAACTCCCTGGGCCAAAAAGTGTTAATAAAAAGTGATTAGCTACTTAGGCCGAGTCGTATTATAATAATGCATTATATTTCCCTTGAATGGATTATGTGCATTCTCATTTCTCTGAATGAAGAAAATGGTTGAGGGAGATGAAAATTCAGGCATTTTTAGCTGGCATTGTTACTAAAAGAATCAAGCTTTAAAAAACAAAATAGGGGAACACTGCTTTCTCCACACTACTTAGATTTCAGGACTCACGCCTGAAAACGCAAATAAATAGGAACATTCTCTGAATGTTTACCAGTCTAGTTCATGTTTGTTCTGGGATGCGGACCTATGTGCGGACCTATGCAAGAGGCTGTTGCCAATCCTAATAGGCTACATGTGTGTTTGAAGTTCTGGGGTTAGATAGAGGAAAGAACACAGTATTTGGCTCCCATTAATCCTGTGGAATGAACCTTCTCCAATGAAGTCATTAGCCATGGGGTATCCGTGGCTGAGACTCAAAGATGCTAATGAATTTGGAACATTTATTGTGACCGAACAAAAATGAATCCTAAACACCCCAACTCAAGTACAGCAAACAAGAAATAGGTTGACACATTTCTATCAGGAAGGCAGCCAGAATGTCAAACTCTTGAATGATATTGGGCGATCTCGGCTCTGTTTTATCATCTCGAAAATAAATCTGGAGATAAGAAACAACCATAAACACCTGTAAAGAATGCTCCACAAAAGTCAGATCTTTAATATACCCTCACATATCCATCCCATATCACCACCTGCCCACTCTGCTCCCCCCAAAAAACACTCACAACAAACCTAACCTTTTGCTACATCTCCAGGTAGAAATAGAATTACATTTAATGCAAAGGTAGTGTTGTACAATAATCGTGTTATCTTTTCTAACTACAGGGACTAGAGTACTGGATAGAAATAAAGCAACGTTCTTGGGGTACAGGCTTATTAGTTTATATAGTTGTCCTTATTGGGGTAGCTTTTTATTCCATTTCTGAAAGCACCATGATCTTCCCCTAATATCAAGGACTTGAATCTGTGCTACAATGAACACAGTCCCCCCGCCCTCCACCCTGGCTGGAAATGCAGCAGAGGCAATTACCCTGTCCCTATCGTCTGAACAACACAATTATTGGGAAGATAATAAGATTATCCAGGCTTTTGCTTCTTAAAATTATACTGAGGAACACCGACCGAATACTGTTGCTTATGCATTCATCTTTAAAACAAATAAGGGAAGTAAAAATGTGCCTCCAAGCTAATGAGGACCTGAGACAGGGCCATAGACACATTTTCTCACTTGCCTAATGAGCAAAGTGACAGACAGTGAAACAGTTCACACTTGAGTAATTCTCTAGTCATCAGCAACTGCAGAGGGTCCCCTCCTGCTAGGGTCGCGGATGGGGGTGGTTGGAAGATATAATAAATAGACCCTGGCTCTGCTGGCCAGAATAAGTTATCACAAAGGAAGGAGGTCTTGGGGTACACTCCCCAAGGAAATTTAACTAGAAAAAAAAAGAGTCCATTGAAGGCATCTCCAGCCATACATTCAATTAGAATTGAATTATAACAAGGGGAAAAATAATCACCAGGCTCACTGCTTGGAGGGGGTGGGGTGGTGAGAAATGGAGAAGGCAATGATCCCTTCCCACTGGGGGCTGCACACCATTTTTAAAATGGTCCTCTCTCCTCTGTGTCTCACTGTCCTGCAGGCTTCATCTCTGGGGGAAGCCAGGAAGGTACATGAAGGGTAAGGGCAGCCGCGGTGGTAGGGGAGGGTGTGTGGAAGAAAAGCATCTTTATGAAAAGCATCTTTTTTTTAACATTTTTTTTTTTTTGCAGTACCGGGGATTGAACCTAGGGGCATTCTACCTCCGCGCTACACCCCCGGCCCTATTTTTTATACTTTATTTTGAAACCGGGTCTCATGAAGTTGCGGAGGGCCTCACTAAGTAGGGAGAGAGAGAGAGAGAGAGAGAGAGAGAGAGAGAGAGAGAAACAAGGAGAGAGAGAGCTGAGGCTGGCCTCGAACCCAGATCCTCCGGTCTCCGCCTCCCAAAGTACTGGGATTACAAGCGTGCGCCACCACGCCCAGCGAAAAGCATCTTTTCACTGAGTGCTTTCAGGAAGCTCCTGGAGAGTTGATGGGGGAAGGGGATCTTGAAGATCCACCACTTTTCTGGTTTGATCGTTGGAAGGAGAGTAACTGAAACTTGTTCTGCACCAAGTATGAACAGAAACAGTTTCTGTTTATCCTGATTGTGTCCTCATGTTGGCATTGGGAGTGGGCTCTGTGCAGATTTACTCATAGTAAAAGGGGAGAAACTGAAGTCCCAGATGGGTAGCAATTCCCTCAAGCTCCCCTAGCCAGTAAATAGAGTATGGGATTCAAATTCAGTCTACTTGGCACCAAAGTCCAAAGTCCATGCTCTTTCCTTCAAATCTTATTTTCCTCAGCAGGAGGCTGATAAAAGAGAGAGATCTGAGTCAGTAGCCAGCCAGAGGAATGTGGGAGCAAGCAGTCCTTTTGAAAATGTTAAAAGCTTTTTTAAAAATATACACACAATATTTGTACATATTAATGGAGACAGGCTGATGATTTGGTACATAAATACTAGGTGTAATGGACAAACCAGGGTAATTAGTGTGTCCATCTTCTCAAACTTCACCAGACTCTTCCAGTTTCGAAATATGTCAGAAATTGTGGGAGACTATAGTCATCCTGTTGTGCTAGAGAACACCAGAAACAACTGTTTCTATTCAGCAGTACTTTGGTACCTGTTATCCAACCTCTCCCCCCCCACACACACTTTCCTGGTTCCTATCAGTCACCATTCCCTTTCTCTATGAAAATGACTCCAAATGAGTGAGAACAGGTGGTAATTGTTCTGTCCCTGGCTTATTGCACTTAACATGATGTCCTCCCGTTTCATCTACATTGCAGCAAATGACAGGGTTTTACTCTTCTCCATGGCTGAATAATACTCCACTGTGAATTTGCATCTTACCTCCCCTATTCATTCATCCACCAATCCACGCTTTGGTTAATTTCATATATTGGCCACTGTGAACAATGCAAACAGTCCTTTTAAGCTAATGAAACTTTGTGTCTCAAAAACGAATTCCTCAATCCATTGATTGAGACAGATTCTTTCATTTAAGTTCTTTTACTTCATGAAGACATTCCTCCTTTTATGGAGAGTGAAACAGAAGTCTACAGAGTCTGGGAACTCACCATAGGTCACACAGACAGGGGCTGAAACCTAGGACCGACCAGCTTCCCTGGGCTCTTCTCCATCTATGCATAGAAGGTTTGTTGACTGCCCAGGGGTGCCTGCTGCGGACACAGCATGAGAGAAACAGACCCTGTCCTTTACAAACTGCAGTTAAGATTTCCTGTTGCTTAAATTTTTGTTTGTTGAAAATTATTGATAAGGAAGCAGTGCTTGAAACTCTTTCAGCTGGATTCATCTGAGGAAAACAGTATGCATAAAGATTTGTACCTTGTTTGCATCAGATAGTGGCCATAAACCTAGGAGGTCTGGCTTCATTAAAAAGAAGAAAAGAAATGACTAAGATGTATGACTCTGTCAAAGAAAGGAGGGAATGGTTTGGATCTTCTAACAATAGCCACCACCTATTGGCGCCCACTGTTTGCAAAGTGACACACATATGTCATCTCTAATCATAATGATGACATCAAGGGGGGAGGGGTGCTATTATTATTCTCGCTTAACAAATGGGCAAACTGAAGCTCAAAACAGAATCTTTCTTGCCCATAATCACCACTTCACCCCAGGCCCTAGCAAGTTGGTGTGACTCAAAGACCGACATCATAAAAGCTCAACATCATAGCTCCTGGAGCACCAAAAATCCAGTACATTTCAGACTTCAGTCCTACGGTCTGATGTCACTTATAACACACACACATATGGCTTACCACCTGCTTAAAATGTTCAGCACATTCAGTACCTTTTAATCTCCAGTACCTAATGGCCACCGTGTCTTTAAAACTAGAGCGGGCAAATTCTCACTGAGCAGAGGAGTCTGTTTAACATGTGCCAGCACTCCATCTTTTAGAGGTTCTTTACTTTATTCAAATTACTAATCACTTAGAGCATCACTAAAAGCCTTTCTCCCTTGCTCCCCATGCATGCTTAACCTAATTAACTATAAATGAGGAAAACGCTATCCACATTAAAAGAAAATGTTAACCTATAAATTATCCCACTCTTTCTAGTGAGGCTAAGGACTCCTTGAGAAAGCTCGACTGTAGAGCAGTCTCAGTCCAGGTGCATCCAATGGCCTGCTCATTGGAATAGACCACCGAATCACCTGTCCAGAGTGTTTCCCTTCTCTGTATTTATATGATGCTATGTATATTTCTTCAAATTGACCCCCTTTTTGTTTGTTTAAACACTCTCTGGACACTAGAATAATAAAGCAGAAGGCCTATAGAGTACAGATCTGGGGGAAACTCTAATCTTCGGGAGCATTATTAGAGGGTGTCTGTTCCCCACCCAGACTTGCTGTAGGTTTACACCTCCATTACTACCCTGGACTCTGTGTGGCAGGGAGGCCACTGGGGATGCCCGAGTCCAAGCAGGCTTAATGTCCACATGTACAGTCAATTCTTGATTATCCACACCAGTGGTGTGTGACCCAGACCCAAGTAATCCCAAATAAGTGACAATCCAAAAGGTATTTCTCTTTGGTTTTGGAATATGCTCTGGTTCTATTTTCCAGCCGCGGATCCCCTCTCCCACTTACGCTTTCCTTGGTTGGGTATTAAGAATCATTTATGTTCCTTCAGTTGGGCACTTGGTCTGAGCAATAGCTTGAAGTCAGCTTCAGATTGAAAATTTGCCTACTCCATAGACAAATGATTCCCTTGCAGGCAGTTGAATTTGACAGGATCATATATTGCGTAAAGAATCATCTGTCCAGGCTAGTTTTGTTCATTCATTCATTCATTTACCTGCTCAACACACATGCATTGAGCTCCTACTGTGTTCTAGGACTGGATGATGAGTTAGAGCTATGGAGATGAAAGATTGGGCCCAGCTATTGAGGGGTGCACCTTCTAGGGGGGCTTAATAGAATAGATTTGAGCATCCTCCTTGGGACATGCATACTCACTCCCATTCTTAGCTCCTCCTCTTTCTAGAGCTCCTTTTCTCTGAGAAGTGTTTTTGTACTATTTTAGGGGAAGTGCTTATAGGTGATGGCTGGGTTGGGCAGGGCATACTGGAGATGGCAAGAACCCAGGCCACTTCTGTTTTTGATGATCCAGAGATACTAAAAACAGGAGAGATGCCCAAACAGGCGTACAAATACGTGCAGGTTTTAAATTTTCATGTTTATAAATTCATAACTCTACACTCCACAAGTATAGTGTTTATTTATATAACTTTATTTGGAGAAAATGTCAAAAGTCTAAATTCTGGGCCCTTTGTGAATATGAGACCTGGCTCTTCTTCTCATTCCACACTCACACTCAACCTTTGCCAAGAAAAGCCCTGGTTGTGGGGAGGGAGGTCTAAATGGGGCTGAGCAGGGAGTCGTTGTTATACTCAGAGGAACCTCTGCAGACACAAGCACAGTTGGTCTGTGGCCCTGTGCCCTGTGGTCACAGGTAATAGTTTTCAGCAAAGCAGACACATCCTAAGTAAGTTGGCTCAAAAGGCATAAAATCGATCTGTTTCTGCACAGCCCACCTGTTCCATGGCATCACAAGAACCCTAATGTACCTGGCTATCCGCTGCCACTCTGTTAGGCCCGCTCTATCCTGGTATCCCCACCACCACCTCTACATGCATTCATATTAACCCTCAGCCCTGTTCTTGAAATCTCCATGGAAGGTTAGAAGCTTCTGACAATAGGAAACTTGGGGTTAAGGGCCAGAGTTTGCCACTTACCTTATCTTTTTATGTTTCTGAAGAAAAAACAATAAAGAGAACATACTAAATAAATCTTTAGTGATATTTTTCCCACTTAATCCAATGAAGATGGGTGCCGAATAATTGATTTTATCTTTAACACTCATAGCTTATTAGAAAATTTGCAGGAATTCCCTCCTGGAGAAGCTCGATGAGATGTTAATCAACTGGTCCCTCGGGTAATATGCACAGTAGGATGCATCCTCTCTGGGTGTCTTTTTTTCTGCCTAAATGTTCAATGTTAGATAATGTTCTGACCCAGAATTATTAACTCTCACAACCAAGACCCTGGGCCCCTGGGCATCCAGAAACACAGAGTGGTTTGGGTATGTAAGACGGAAAAGGCCTTGGATTTTCTTCATGGCTAATTTGGTCTATACAAAATACCTGTCTAGTAGCCGGCATTATAATTCTAGCTCTGCCTACGACCCTGTTCAGACCCAGCTTAGCCTTTGTTTCCTGACAGAACCAGTCATCTCTCTCTCTCTCCCTTTTTCAGTTTCATTCAGAATTCCCAGTGTCTTATTGCAAAAACCTCTACTCCTCCTTTGCCTTCTACTTTATTCTTTCTTTCTATTCCCAGCACCTAGTTCTCTCTTTTCTCACTAGTTATTTCTAACAGGAGTGACTCACAAGTCATACATACTAGAACTGAAATTCTTGTGGCTGCTAAGTGGACATTCAGATGTCAAGCCTAGAATATGCACATGTCCCACAGGGGAACTTGTGGTTCAGAGGCGTTCTCTTATTCAGTATGTGTTTGCATGTGTGTATGTGTATGTGTGTGTGTATGTATGTGTGAAGGTTTTAGGTCAAAGAGTGAGAACTGGAGTTTGGAAGCCACAGAAAAACCAACAGGAACAAACTTTTAGTTGTGGCTGTGAAGAAGCAGAAGTCAAGAGGGGAAGCCAGGTCCTTTTAGTCCCATTAGTCGAGAGGGATGAAGTTAGTGCAAAATTTTATGAGGTCAAAGTCAGTATCATTTTATAAAGAATGTAATGATTTGCCGTCCATTAATGGAAAAACTCATGGTTTAAATAACTGCTAACATTTAACAAGCATTCATTGTGACAGGCATTGTGTAAGTATTTTCACATGAACGCATCTCACTCAATCTTGACAACACTTTTATGAGTAGGACTTGGAATAACCTCTATTTTTAAAAGGCAGGAAGTGGAGAAGCTAAGAATTGACCTTGGGTCTGTATGGGCCTAGAGTCTGAGGGCTTCACCATCACACACTGATGACTTGTGCTCAGGAGTGACTCTCGGGGCAGTGGGAACCAGGTAACATTTAGTCATTCATGTTTGTCTCTTAAATCTCATGATTGGGAGAAGGAAACTGGGATTATCACCATGGTCTGTCCCAGGTACATACTGCTGGGTAACAAACCACTGTACAACTTACTGTTTTATAGTACCTCATGATTTTGTAGCTCAGAAATTTAGGCAGGGCCCAGCTGGGAAATTCTGCTCCTGACATCTTTGATTTAGGTCACTGGTATTCGGCAGGTGGATGGACAGATCCAGAGGCTCCGAGCTGGCTTCCATCTGGCAGCAAGCTGACTTCAGGTGTGTGCCACTTGGCAAGGATGGGTAGAAGGCTGGCGTTAGTTGAAACTGTGATCACAGCATGGTAGTCTCAGGCCGGTCTTACATCTGATATGGCCCCTTGAAGCTCCCAGGGAAAGTATTACAAGATACAGAAAGCAGGAACTTTCAATCTTGAGTCCTAGGCCCGGAGTTTATATGACATAATTTCTACAGTATTCTCAAGTGTATTGGAAGAGAAGCTTACTCTCACTAACCTTATTCCTATGCATTCCATATATTTCCTACTTCCAGACTCCTGTCCCCAGCAGTCCTCTGAAACTGTCCTCCCTGATATCACCAAGGACCTCCATCACCAGCCTTGAAGATTATTCGTTCTTTCCTATTCCTATCTTATGCAATTTCTCTTGAATGGGTGACTTTGTCAACCACTTCTTTCTTTTTTTTTCCTCTTTTTTTTTTGCGGTACTGGGATTGAACCCAGAGGCATTCTACCTTCAAGTTACACCCTAGTCCTATTCTTTTATTCTTTATTTTGAAACTGGGTCTCACTAAGTTGCGGAGGGCCTCACTAAGTAGCTGAGGCTGGCCGCGAACCCGGATCCTCCCGTCTCAGCCTCTCCAGTACTGGGATTACAAGCGTGTGCCACCACGCCCGGCTGACCACTTCTGTTCTCTTGGTTGTTCACACTAGCTTCTTGTCCCCCGCCTTCCTTTTAGATGACAGTAGACCTCAGGGTCAGTCCTTTGGCCTTTTGCTTTGTTTTCTACTAGTATTCTCTATCAGGGATGGCTGTGCCCCTCCACCCAGGGACACTCTGGAATTTGGCAATGTCCAGAGGCACTTTTGGTTATCACAACTGGGGATGTCACTAAATATCCCACAATCCACAGGACACTCCACCCAGAAAGAATTATCCAGTCCTACATGCTAATAGCGTGGGAGGTTAAGAAACCCTCCTGTGTAGTTAAAGAGAAGGCCTTGAAGACAGGGTGAATCTTGGTGCAGAAGAAGTTCACTGATGGGGTTTCTGGCTTCCTTGAGGAGTTTCCTCTGAAAAGGGTCCCTTCTTGGGGAACAGAATGGTGTGATGGGAGGTCCAGGATTTTTCAGTTAATGGATCTTGGCTCAAATCCTACTCTCCTAAAATGAAGATCATAATTTCAATTTTATGGAGTTGTCTTGGTGACCAAATCAAATCACCTATATATATAAAGCACTGGGTACACAGTAGGTCCCATCCCTTTAAATCACATGATGTAGCAGATGTCCCCGTCAAGACTGAGCTCACTGTGGCATTCGATACTTCGGAGGTGGCAGGCACATAATAAGAGTTGAATAACTGTTTTCAGATTGCCTGACCACTTAAGAGGCTGGTTACTATGAGAGCTCTTTTTTCTGTCCTTAATGAACCTAGGGTTCATTCCTAAGTCTAACTGCATGGTGGCCTGGCCTCACCAGCATAATAGCCAGTGAGGTTTTATGAGACTAGGATGTTGGCTAGATGTCATTGCCTGTAATGTTGAGTGCTAAACATGATAGCCTTGTTCTCTTACAGTCCCAGCGAAAGTGGCAGAGAAGAATAAATTCGGGGACCTAGGTTTTGGTCCTCAGTATTGACTCGAATTGTAAAAGGAAAGGTTTACATATTTCATGGTGTAGGGGAGTAATCTCTCTCCCTCTTCCTTTTCTGGTACCTGGGATGAAGGCATCTTCCCAGCATTTTCTGGGATTCAAAGAAAGAATTACCTTGGCGTCTGCCCCCTGGGGATTTTATAAAGTATGAATCACTCATTTCTCCCTGCGTCTCCCTGTCTTATTCTGACCCATTCTCCATGTGGTCATCAAAGTAAACTTTTAGAAACAAAAATCTCATCATGCCACTATCCTGTTTCCTATTAAGTTCAGTATAAAAATATTCATAACATGACATACACTGCCCCCCACCCCAGTGGTCAGGCTCTTCCGTCCTTTACTGTTCCTCCTTCAAACTTCAATCTACCTCCCTGACTATGTCCAAGCCCCATCGCCAAGCCCTGTGTCTCTCCTCCAGGCTCCGGGCAATGTTACACAATTGTTCATTTGTTAGTTCATTTGTTCATTTGACTAACATCAGTCTCTCCCTCATAGGCTCTTGGATCCATGACAACTGGGATTGTGCATCTTGTAGTTTTCTAGAGAATCCCTAGAGCCTGTCACATAATGGTTGCTCAGTAAAATTTACTTCTTAAATAAATGAAGAGTTAAAAAGAATAATTATATCATTAGTAAACACCACTTCCTCACATCAGCCTGGTACCTAACCAAAAGTGAACTTTTGTCAAAATATGTAACTACCAATTCTATACTGACAAAGATGTGGCATAGAAATAGAATGCGTTAATTGGTGGTAAAAGCGTGTAATGATAAGTCTTAGTTAATGTTTGTCAAGTGCTTACTATATGCCAGGCACCATGTTAGATAATGGAGATAAGTTATTGAGGAAAATAAACATGAAGTCTTTCACACATTACCTCATTTAGTAGGTCCATTCATGAGATACAATTATTTACCCGTTTTATAAATGGGAATTGTGGCATCAGAAGCTTAAATAAATTTCCTATGATTATACTTCCAGTAAGTTAGTGATGAAGCAGCTGGGACATTTCAATACTTTCCAGTCCTGGAATCTTTACAGTGTAACTTTTAAATTGTTCTTGCAAGCAGGAAAACTTTTTGAATTCAGACCCAATAAACCCAGAATTTGTAATATCAAGATACTGAATCATAGACTTTTATAACTGAAAAAGACCTGAGAGATCATCTAGTCTAAGCTCTTCATGGGGCTTCTGATTGAGTATAAAACTGGATAAATCTTAGGTAGCTCAAAACCTTTATTTTATTCGTACAATGTTATGATTTATAGGCCAATCACAACTTGCCTTTTTAAACAACTTACTGAATTTAAATGAATGCCTAACCCCTTCAGTACATTTATAACATTTCTTACATTCGTATGTAAGAAAATTGTATTTCTTAGCAGGGCATGGGGGCACATGCTTGTAATCCCAGTACTTGGGAGGCTGAGACAGGAGGATGTCAGGTTTGAGACCAGCCTCAGCAACTTAGTAAGACTCTCAACAACCTAATGAGACCCTGTTTCAAAATAAAAATAAAAAGGGTTGGGGGTTTAGCTCAGAAGTAGAATGCCCCTGGGTTCAATCCCCCGTGTCACAAAGAAAAAAATGTATTTATTTATAAATATTTTATATTTGTAATATTTACTAATTCATCTAGGAGTTCCCTGATAGGTTCATTTAGTGGAGGAATGAGATATGATGATATTTTATTATCTAAAGAGGCCTCAGGACCCGAGGCACACACATTCCTAAAGTGATATAAAAGTCTTCCCTCCCTCCCTCCCTCCCTCCCCACCTCCTGCTCTTTTAATTCCAGACCACTGCTGCATGCTATTGTCATGGACAAGTGAGGCTAGATTGAATTTTAAGGCTTTTGTCTTCTGGTCATTCATAGGACCTAGATTGCTCCTGGCTCCCAGGCCACTCAAAAGTAATAAATTTGAGTGGAAAAGATGACATTATTGGTGAATTTGAAGGCTCGCCTAAACTTACTTTAATGGTGGTAGGGGGTCCAGCTTCCTAGGGGAAAACGTCTGCAAAGATATCACTGGGAGTTCAGAGGAAAATATTATGTTCTAACCTTTTAAAAATTAATCCAACTATTAGCAGGAGTCCCAACTGTATTTCATTCAAGCCATAATCTGAAAGGTACGATGATTAAACCAAGACAAATGTAGTGTCATAAGCAAATGTCATGCCATAGATTTACCTACCAACAAGACATTGGCATGGTTCAGGTCAGAGGTTAATTAAAGACATTGAAAGGTCATTCTGTGATTAGGTGAAGGCAGAGTTTTAATAGGGCATCAGTCCGACCCACACTGACAGAAGATTTATGCCAGGCATGATGACATTGCCACGAATCCTGCTGATAACAAGAGCCTCAATATTGGACTGAACAGAATGATGAATGGTGCACATATCTCCCCACACTTCTCATTACAAGCTCTTTCACTCCTGGTGGCACTTAGCAGCATTTATTTACTGGGGTTTGAAGGTGTGGGACAGCAGCACAGTATATCTAATACTTTTAAATGTAGAGTTGTGATATAAAAATGAAACAAGAGATAAGATTAGGTCTTTGAATAATTGCACAGCTTTGCTTCCAAGATTATATTCACCTAGTACGAACATCATTCCCCCCTCCATGTTTCTCCAGTGTGTGAGCAGTTCAAGAAAATTAATTGTCTGAGGCAGAAGGTCAGGGGGGGGAAATTACCGATAAGCATGAAACACACTATAACAGAGCACCTCACTCCATTTTGCCTTCCATGGCCCTCAGTACGTGAACAGAAGATAACATAAAGAAAAGGATATACACGTTCCCCCCTATGCCATATTTAGAGTTGCTTACGTACTGTTCTTATTTGGATTCGGTTAGGTAAAGGACCTAGAAAAAAAAGCCCAATGAATGAAAAATAAACAGCAATCAAACAAACAACTTACAATCCTGCTCAGCTACAAGCAAACAGAAGAGCAACTAAAGCCCTGATGAATAACGTTTACTTTTCCACGAACCCCTTTTTCAACATGTTATGTATTTATCAAACCACCCAAGTGTAAATTCTATGAATAAGTCCTATCATCTCTCAACCAGTAGACACCATGAAAATTATAACTACAGAAAACTGTTAGTATTATAAGAGGCTACTTTCTATAGAATCGAATGTAGCTCCCTCTGCAATTTCACAAGAAAAAAAAAATTTCAAAATCTTTCTGCTTGGGCCACCAACCAGGGCCTGGCCAAGGGAGGATGACATCACACCTACCCCAAAATCAAGGCTCATGTTTATCCAGAATCAGATGAGGTGTCCTGATGGAAGTGGTCGAGGCAGAGGCTGCTGCAGGACAGGAGCGCTTTGAGAATGTTGCCTTTTCTTTTGTGAGGCAATTCTATTCGTGGGTAGAACAAGATGCAGGCGGATTCACACAAACTAATAATTCAGCCCAGCACGAACAATCACTTGGAGCTTTTAGAATGTAGATATGCACGTGTCAACTGCACGCACAACATTAGGACCCACTCCTTGACATAAAGCAAACTCAAAAAGCATTTTTTTTTTTTTGCGATACCGGGGATTGAACCCAGAGGCGTTCTACCTCCGAGCTACACCCCCAGCCCTATTTTTTATCCTTTATTTTGAAACTGGGTCTCACGAAGTTGCGGAGGGCCTCACTAAGTAGCTGAGGCTGGCCGCGAACCTGGATCCTCTGGTGTCCGCCTCCCAAGTACTGGGATTACAAGCGTGCACCACCACGCCCGACCCTCAATAAGCATTTTGAGTGGCTGATTTAACCTCACCTGAGAGTTTAAAAGCTACCAACAAAGAGGAGGTTTTCATTTGCCCTGACAAACGTTCACTGTATGAGCCTTCAGAATAGCTACTACACCTTGCAAAGAGTTCCTTGTCTCCTCCAGCCTGCTCCCTCACAGGCTTATTCATATAACAACCTCCAGTATTGAAATGACAGGCCAAGGCGGGCATGGTGGTTCATGCCTGTAATCCCAGTATTTGGAAGGCTGAGATAGGAGGATCACAGGTTTGAGGACAGCAAGTCTCTCAGCAACCTAGTGAGACCCTGTTTGAAAACATAAAATAAAATGAGCTAGGGTGTAGCTAGGAGGTAGAATGACCCTGGGTTCAATCCCCAGTACACAAACAAACAAGCAAACAAACACAAACAAACTGACAGGCCAGGATACTCATTCCTGCTGGATGCTCAGAACTGGACCAGGATTCTAAGTGGCCATCAGGAGAATTGGCCTGATGGATATCGGCGAACCTTATTGGCCAGTTTTTGCCAGTTCATGTTCTGTGTACTAGTGTACATGGAGCACTTTGGGAGTGTATGTATACATGTGTGGGTGGGGGGTTTGCAACTGCTTTGGGGTGGTTGGAATCAATGTCTAATATCTAGTGAAAACATTCCAGTTGTGTAATTTCTGCAGAAAAGGATAAGATTTTCCCACCTACCACAGAGAAGAACGTGGTTGTCCCTTTGAGGTTTATTTTAAATTTCAGAGACAATTTGAAGCTATTCAATATCAACAGCCTGTGCCTACTTCCCATGTCAAACCACGAGGCTGAGATGGCATGAAAACAACAAGGCATCTTTTACTTTCTATTTTTTGGCACCAGGAACATCTTAAGGAGAATTTTGGGTAAATTGTACATTTTCAAAAAAATTCGTAAAAACTAATCAATTAGCTTGCTTTTTTTTTTTTGCGGTACCGGGGATTGAACCCAGGGCCTTCAACCTCCGTGCTACACCCCCGGCCCTATTTTTTTATACTTTATTTTGAAATCGGGTCTCACGAAGTCACAGAGGGCCTTACTAGGTAGAGAGAGAGAGAGAGAGAGAGAGCGAGCTGAGGTGGCCGCGAACCCGGATCCTCCGGTCTCCACCTCCCAAAGTACTGGGATTACAAGCGTGTGCCACCACGCCCGGCTTTAGCTTGCTTTTTGAAAACCTATTCTGTGCTGTATGTTACAAAGGATTCAGAAAATTGCCAATAATAGACCTTGCTCTCAGAGGGCTTGCAACTCATTGAGAAGACATTCAGAAACATCAGAGTGTAAGTAGGGATATGAAGCAACGCTGTACTAGAAAGTACTAAAGAAATGGTATAGACTAAAGTTCAGCAAACTTTCTCTGCAAAGGACAAACAGTAAATGTTTCAGGCTGGCTGGTTATACGTTCTCTGTCTCAAGTACTCCATTCTGCCATTGTAGCAAGAAAGCAGCCACAGACAATATGCAAGTGAATTGGCACGGCTGTGTTCTAATTGAATTGTACCTGCAAAAATAGATGGCAGAAGGATTTGACCAGAGGTTCCCTGGTATAAGCATTAAGTACTGCAGGTCTTCCGAACAATGCGGGAATGCTACCGTAGGCGGAAAGGGAGGGAAGTGTTCATGCAGTAGCAGCAGATTGAAGACTAGGTAGGAATTAGGTAGAGAAGGGGACATTTTTGGTAGGAGCACAAGTGTCAATGAAAGCTACATATAATCAGAAGACTGGGCATGGGGGTGGGTGGTAATAAAACAGAACAATTGGGCTTCTGCAGGAAGCACTACTTCTAACAAGCAACCACTGAGAGGTTGTATGCATAAGCTAAGTCCTGAGCTGTATATTCCTAAAAACCATGGTGACCACTTCAAGTCTTTTCCACCAGGCTATTTTTTTCAACTTGTTTCTTTTTCCAGGATTGGCATTTCAGGCTCCAGGGTACAGAGATGTCAGCCCATAGGAAGAATGAAATTAGAGCTGTATGCATAATTAAGAGAGTGTCTTTGTGTTGTTCGCTTCATGTTGTCAAGAGCTGCACACCAATCCAAGTGGTCAAGGTAGTCCTGGATGTCTGTGTTCCTTATGACAGGAGCTCCCAGTTTAAGCCAAATCCTTAAGTCAGAAGGATGGTATTAAACAGTATTCACCAGAATACTAGTCTTCCTAGATCAATCCAGAGAGAGAGGTTCTATGGTGCAAACCATGCTTCTTCTTGGGGATCGACAGGGGACACTGGCAAATTAAAGGGCATGGGAAGGCCTGTTGCAAAGAACTCTTTTGAACTTGTGTTACCATAAATTTCCCCAATGTTTGACCATAGAAGCTTTTTCCATGGAGCACCTCTGAGCATCTCATGGAACAATTTTGGAAAACAATGACTTAGGGAAACAAATGTGGAAATAAGTGTTGCTAACAGTTACTAGCTGTGGCTTCAAGTTAACATGAAAGACATGTACACAGAGGAGGGGAAAAAGAGCCTTAAAGACTCAAATGACTCCCGAGGGACATAAACAAGGGGTAGAAGTGAGCCTTCTAGCTGAACTCTACCTGTTCCACCCCATTCTCAATGTGCCAAAAAATGGCAGGCAAGTAGGGGTCCTAAAATTCTGAGAGAGGATAGCAAAAAAATGGGGAGCAGGAGATTTCAATTTGTTTCTTTTCTTTCCTTGCCATTGTGAATGTTAAACTTCTAGCTTTGTTCCCTTCTTCCATATCCTCCTGGAGCCTTTGTTTGACTGAAAGCATGAAAATGATTGTCATCTTGGACTGTTCTTGGCAGGCAGGACTGAGCTTAGAGGGAAAACAAATGGATGATTAGCGAGCACGTAAACATCCCAATCCTGGGCTAACTCCCCTCCTCTGCAGAGCGGAGGAAGAACTGTGCAAAGGAGCGAAGCCACCACAAATTCCATTGAATTATCTGGAGGACTCACGGGGAAAGTCTGTGAAGTTTGCTGCAAACAAGTCAGACATTACAATCTAATTAAACATAATCAGATGTCGAAGAGGCTCTAGTGAGCATCTCACAGCATTTTCTTTTTGTTTTGTATTTTTTCCTGGGACATCTCATTTTTTAATATACTGTATTGCTATCTATTTTCTCATTTAGTGAGCATTTATTAAGGACTTACTATATACCAGGTGCCAGTAAATCAATGAAGAATATGATGTGATCCCTGCCTTTCAGAGGTTGGTGGTCAGGAGGGGAGAGAGACACTGAAAACATTAAACATAATCTAGTGTTATAAACGTTACACTACACATCTGTACAGAGATAAGGGAATCCAAGGGAGGCAGTTATCAGTTCTACTTGGAAATGCCTCAAGAAGTCTCATGTAGGGATAACCTTAGAACTGAATATCAAGATGAGCAAACAAGCTCTCTGTACCAGACGCATCCTTGCCTTCTCCAGAATTACTTTTCTGGTTGGTTCCATGAGCATTTGGATGATCAGCAAATTCTTGAGCCCACTCCATCACTGTAACATCTTGTAGCTGAGAATATTGTGTCATCAGGGATGAATGAACCCCAGGGTGGGGATGTTTAAGATGATCCATGAGAGTATGGAAAGAAAAGGCCAACACTTTCAATATTTGATCTCATCCCTTTGAAATTTCTCTTTTTAAGCCGGGTGTGGTGGCACATACTTGTAATCCCAGTACTTGGGAGGCTGAGACTGGAGGATCTGGGTTTGCAGCCAGCCTTAGCTACTTAGTGAGGCCTCTGCAACTTAGTGAGACCCTGTTTCAAAATAAAAAATAGGACTGGGAGTGTAACTTGGAAGTAGAATGCCCCTGGGTTCAATCCCCAGTGCCAAAAAAAGAATTTTTTTTGAGATTACTTTATTTTATTATTTTTATTTATTTATTTATTTTTGAGGTACCGGCGATTGAACCCAGGGGCATTCTACCTCCGCACTACACCCCCAGCCCTATTTTTTATACTTTATTTTGAAACCGGGTCTCACGAAGTTGTGGAGGGCCTCACTAAGTAGAGAGAGAGAGAGAGAGAGAGAGAGAGAGAGAGAGAGAGACAGGGAGAGAGAGCAAGAGAGAGAGAGCCCGCTGAGGCTGGCCGCGAACCCGGATCCTCCTGTCTCTGCCTCCCGGAGTACTGGGATTACAAGTGTGTGCTACCACGCCCAGCCTGAGATTATTTTAGAATGTGCACACAGCACAACAGTACATGTTTATACTATATAATTAAACATATATTGGGGTACATGGCATAACTACTTTTAATGATGAGGTACATATTTAAAAAGGTTGTAAACCACCTGTATTCATTATTCATATGTGGAGTGATTGTATTCTGAGGTTCTAGGTAGACATGAAGTTTTGGTGGACACTATTTGTCTCACCACACTTATTAAATCTATGTTATTGATAGCAAAATGACATCTTGATAAATAAAAACCCATTAAATACAAGTATTCCTTGAATAATTGCATTTTATTTTAAAAAGTACATGTTCACATGTGTGTATACATACCTAGGTACATACACCAAAATGCTAGTATTATCTCCATGTAGTAGAATTATGGTTTTGTTTTATTTTATTTTTGCTATTCTCTCTATTGTCTCCCATACCAAATTTTTAAAAAGCTTTGATCTGATTGGAGAATAATAAAAACATTTTCTTTTTTTTAAATCGACGTTGACTCAGAATTCCCCAAACATTTCAATGACAGAGTATGAAGCCCTACATCAAGTGTTTACTTTGAGTGTTTATAGAAAACCACTTGGAGGAAAATAGCAAGGCTTTTGCTTTTTGTTTGCATGGAAAGCACTTTATCAGCTCTTTGCAGGTTCCACACCTGGAGTCCTTTGTCACTATGTGTACCCCAGGTCCCCTCCCCCTAGTCGATTACAAAAAGCCTCTAAATTCAATTCCTAACACCTTGGTTATACATCTTTTCCCTCCATAGAACCTTCAGATATTAGGCAAAGGGTTTTAAAAATATTTTACAGTGTGTATTAGTATCCCTTCAATTCTTCCATGTACAAAGCTTCCTCTTCCCACCCATCTTGTGACTCAAGAAAAAGACTGACCTACACCTCCTCTTTCTTCTTTTATCATGAGTGCGAGGTCTGGGTACATCCATGTTAGCTAAGAAAACATGCTGTTCCCTAAAAGGCCAATTTCTTTCTATAAAGATACCTTTTAGAAACAAGTGTTTGGCTCCCACAATTGCCTAATGTTTGATGAGAAATGGATTCCTGTATATGTGTTGTTTGATTTGCAGCAAATCTGCTGGTTTTCTCAACACACTATTGTTGACATGTTACGGCCAGCTGTTTGGATGGGGCCATTTCCCTACTTGCTATCTCTGCAGTCAGAGTTCCAGTCCTGAGGAATGTTCAGACCATTTTTGCCATCACTTTTGCAACTTAGTGTTATGATTTGCAACGTGAAAATAAAACTTTTGGAGTCTTTTAAAATTAAGAATAAGGTTTAGAATATTAATATGTGGATATTTAAAATCTATGATGAGCTCCCTAGCAGACTGAGTACTCTCTGAGGGTACAAACTGGGATTTCTTCCTTATTGTGCTCTGAGACCAGTACTTTTTTGTTTGGCCATTCACAATTGTTTGCTCCACTGTGTTGCTGTAGATTCTTAAGTGGGCCCTTGAACCCTCCTAGAACTTTTTTTTGGTTTGTAGAGAGTTATTTTGTTTTGTGGGGGAATGAAGATTGGTAACCCCTACTCTACTATCTTGGCGATGTCACTACTTTGTACCTAGCTCCATCTAGCCCACAGCAGTCACCAAAAGCTTGCTTAAATGTCTTCTAAAACTCTAAGGCCTCCCATCAGCCTCACTGAACTAAAACTCAGAATGTTCCTGTCCCATCAGGGATGAACAATGACAGTGCCTGGCAGACCCCAAAGAGAATGGGGGTGGGTAGATTTTTCTTACCCCACTTCTGAGTATGCAAAGTTCCACCTGGGGTCTCAGGGATACAAGTGTCTGAGCCCTCAGCTCTGGATATACTTGTTTCTAGGCTGCGATTTAGGGATGCAAGAAGATGAGCAATGGAAGGAGTTTCTTTAGTATACTAATATAATATAAAAAGGATCAAAGGATTATTGATCAAGGACATGCTTCCAGCTCTGTGTATATCCCACCCACCCCAGTCATCAGCCAGACAAAGCACGTGAAACAGCATCTCTGCCTCTGTGCCTCTTCTACCACACTCATTCTCTAAGTAAATATTGTATGTGGCCCCTGGGACCAGAACAGCCACCACACATACACCTAGACAATGTCCATGAACTCTGCTCACCTCTGGGAAGAGTGTCATGACCCACTGTAATTGTGCATCATCTGGTGAGTGAGTGGGTGGGGCCAGATGGACTCAGTGTCTTGGGAAGGTGGGCTCACATACTGGATCCCATCCTTTCTGCAGAGACAGTGAGGAACCTAGAAAAACTTTGGTTCCCACAGTAGCGGCAGCTGTGGCCTCAATGCTAGTGGTCATGTCTTCAGCAGAGGAAATAAGACAGACTCTTAAGTACAGAGGAAATACGTTGTTCCTTTCCCAGATTAGGTAAAAGATCGAGCATGCCAAAGCTAGCTGGGTATTATCATGGTGTGATTATCAGCATGACTGAACTTGGTATTGTTTTAGCAATTGTCTCTCAGAGAAAAGAGGTAACACTGGTTAACAAGGAGTACAGATGGCTGGGCAGCTCCATCCAGAATAGCCTTCAGGATAACATCAGATATAGAACACACTTTCCTGCTAGAAGATTACAAAAGAAAAAGCAGCCAAATCAACTGGGATGCTGAATAACTGAACGACACTCTGCATAATTATTGGAGCAGGAAAGAAGGGCCTGTGTTGTTTGCATTATTTCTTGCTTCAAAAGAAGAGAAGCTTAAAAAAACACCATAAAGACACATGTAAAATCTGTTTCGAGACTCCCAGTTGACACTGATAAATTTCTGTTGAAAAAGAAAAAAAAAAGAGATGTTTCCAAAAACTAAAATAAAATCTTACTGCAAAAATAGTAAAATTGCAAAGGAGGGGAGGAAAGTAGCCTCAGATTTGTGAGAAATATCAATCTGCAAAGTCTATTATCCGAAGACCTTGTACATCAATACTAGATTTGAATTATGGAGCTGGGTTGTGCCTTCATTTACATGGTATTTCCCCAAGTAGCCAGATAATATCAATATCTTGCATTTATACGATGATCCTCTTCCCAGATGGCTTCATTAAATTGTATGTTTTATGAGATCCACTTTCTGAAATGTGGTCATCTCTGAATGAAAATGATGCTCCTGGGTAACTCGGGGCAAGGGGAAAATCATGTTTTGCATTTATGCTGTCTTTCTACCAGTGATCATAAAAATGTTCAGTTAGCAAGCATTTCCTGAGCATCTGCGTGGGCAGAGCCTGAGACAGGACTCCATACAGTAACATACGGAAGATTAAAAGGTGTGGTCCCAACCCTCCGGTACTTCAGTCTCTATGAAAAATAATTTTTCTGCTCCACAAATGTGAAAACTTGTGGGCCAGACAAGTTTAGAGAATTGGAGAAAGTCATATAGTAAATTTGTTCCAGAGACGGGAGTTTTCATTCCAGGGTTGGGTTTGAGTGGTTTTGAGATTAACATCTAAAACTGTTAAAAATATTTCAAACATGTATTTAAGTGTTAGGGTTGAGATTTTGGTTTTTGTTAAGGAAGAAAAGATCAGCCCTTAAAAAGTAAAATGAAGAAGGATCCATTACATTGTCAGTATAGATTTGTAAATATTACTAAATATTTAGGATTCTGGTAATTGTGGTGGAGGGGCAAAAGAAAGGCAAGGGTTTAGCCCTGAAAAGTCTGGCTGATTTTAGAAGTACACTAACTACTGCCTATATTCAGTGATTTCAAGAAAACAAGAAGCTTTTCATACTGCTTGAATAAAGATTCAATTTGTTGTCTTGTTTCTTTCTACCTTGTAAAATTGCAAGGACTTCTGGGAGAAATAATACACTAAGCAAAGTACAACACAATGTATGTTACACAACAATCACTCCGTGGAGGATGATGGGGAATTTACACTGTACGGATGAGTCTATCCCAGCCTCTGCTGAGGACCCAGTCCTTAATGAGTTTGGGGGTGGAGTAGAAAGAAGAAAGGGCAGGGAAATTGGTGAAAAAGAAGGGAAGAAGAAATAGTTAAGAGTGAAAAGGAAGCAGAAAAAAAAGCTCAGAGGCCTGGGAAAAATATATCTTTTAATCTCCCTTCCAGTCTGCCTATCTGGAACTACTGGGATAGAAGACTATTAGGTTCAAAATACCTGTAAGCACATACATCATGGTAGAAATTCCAACCAATTCTCATTGCTTGGGATTTGGAGCATATTGCTTCACTTACCTGGGACATAGTGTCCCATCTGTTAAACAAGGGGATAGATTGGATGATCTCCACGACAACTTCCTATTATATAAGATTCTGTTATTCTATCTAAATGAGAACATGGGGTCAGTTAGAACAAGACTAGTGTCTACTTTGATGCTAACTTAGCTTGGTGAAAAGAAGGACAATATTAAATTTCTAAGTTTGATGACCCCCTCTTAATGTAATTCTAGAACATTTCCAACACATCAGTCAACTGATAAGAATAGATTGGATTCTATGCTCTCAGCCCTCAAAGACTTCAGCCAGCCTCAGATGCATTTTGAAGACTGGATGATTCATCTCTGTTTTAGATTTCCATGCTTTTTATTTTTTTTCTTAAATTAGGATTTTCTTCAGACATGTCTACCATTGTAGTCTACCATTGTCTGTGTAATAAAACTTATATTTTTACTTAAAAATGAAACTGTTATCTCCAAAACATTTTCAGTTTCAAAAATACATTTTGCAAAATAAAAATGTTAGATTATATATTAAAATAACAAGTGCTTAGGAATTCAGAAAGTAGAAAGATTGTCATGGTAATAGGTAACCAGGAAAATCTTCAAAGTAGAAAGGGGGCTTTAAGTTGGGCCTTAAGAAAATTTAAGATTGGAACTGTCAGAGAAAGAGACTTTCTAGCTCTAAGAGTGTCTTACAAACAGCAGAACTTCAAATGTGGGTCAAAGGACTGTTCTTGCCCATGATGAAGTTTCCACTGATTTCTGACAACTAAGAAAAATAAAAGAGCGATATAATGAGTATGTCCAAGAATTAAACTGAAGCTATATGAAGGTCTTCCCTATTTTCTGAGATAGTGTCCTTCCTTGCTTTAGTATTGAGATATCCTTTTATGAAATGATAGTGGTAGTAGATAATGGATTTCTTTATTTTCTGAAGTAATGCCATCAAACTTGCCCTCCATATGATTCTCTCTCCCCCGTTCATGGAAATTTTACTGGCCAATGAAATCCAAAGATCTGGACACCACCAGTGAAGCGAACATTTCTGATATGTGACCTTTACTTCAGCCCTTGCCCGTGTAGGCCAAATAGGTCAAGAGACTGACGACATTACAGGCTTTTAGAGCTTTATTGACCTGTTTGAGTGACACTCATGGCAGTAGATGCTGACCAGGCTTAGGTAATACTGACAGAGGTAAATATGGATGCACTCACTGCCCTTCGTAGGAAACAGCTGGGGACACAGTGTTTTAGTACAAAACCTTACAGTTTCCTGTTCACAAAGTTGCCGCTGTATTTCCTGGCCACTTACTAAGGAGTGTGAAGAAACTTTTAGCAGAGGTGCTAGGGCTGGTCCTCTGAAAAGAAATAACAAGCTTTATATATATATATGTGTATATATATATATATATATATATATATATATATATATGTATATATATATTTATATTCTCAGTATGGTGTTGTGTTTTGTTTTGATACTGGGAATTGAACCCAGGGGCCTTTACCTCTTAGCTACACACCCAGCCCATTTTATTTTCTATTTTGAAACAGGGTCTCATGAAGTTGCTGAGGCTGGCCTCAAACCTGAGATCCTCCTGTCTTGGTCTCCCAAGTACTGAGACTATAGGTGTGTGCCACCACATCTGGCTGAGTGCTCTATATTTTAATTGGCAAATTTCATAGATGTTTGTATTGGCTCATCGTGATCCTTCAGCTGTGGGGGAGGGATGAGAATTACAAACTGATTTCATCTATTTCCATCCAGAGATGAAGGAAACAAAGGCCCAAAGTGGGTAGTGACTGGCTCAAGGTCACCTAGCTAGTTAGCTGAAGCGCAAGGACTTGAAGTTGATCTAGTGTCCTCTCTCCTACCTCCCTCCTGTGCCCCATTGGAATTGAAATCATCGCAATAGCCATTGCCAAGTACTTAACGATGGGCATTTGATCGTGGTCCTTTAAGTCTGTACCAGGGTGGTTTCAGTGTTCCACTTCATCAGCACACAAAGGCAAGGACATCGCACTGACTAATATTTCATGCTTAGCTCTGGATTCCCTTGGTTTTTATATTTCTGACTCTTCCCTCAATTTCTTGTAGGGCTTTGTGATTTAATTTAATTTCAGCTTATGGCTGGCTTTGGTACCCAGAAGAGTGGTAATTTGTCCTTTAAATTATTCACCCAGGGGAGTCGATGTTCTTAGAAAACGAGGAGGGAGAACCTATGAGCTTCATCCCAGCAGAGGGATACAGGACACACACTGATGCCTCACTCGCTCGCTCTTTTTTTTCACAATACCTTATCTCCCATGCTCAGCCCTGGTTCCTATAATACCTTGTACTTCTGCAGAGCTTTTCATGTTAACAAATAAAGCAATTTACCCAGTATTTACACACTGACTAGTGACTAATTATACTCCTGCAAGCACTGCAATCATTCTAGACAAGCAGCATTCCTCTGCATTAGCTTCTCTGTAGGAAGGCGTCCTCGAGTCGTTTGCAGAGAGAGGCGCAGGCAACAGTCAGTCTTGGCTCTGACATTCAATTGTTCAGTGGAGGAACGGTGGCTGTTACAGAGGATGTACTTCCAGGCTTTCATGTCTAGCTAGGGGCAAGAAAGTTTACAGAAGAAAAGAAGGAATAGATGGATACGATGACTCTAGTAGATCATACTAAAACTGTCCATAAAACTAGGCAAACACATAGGTGACAACTCTCAAAGGGCACATGGCGTTATAAAGTCATTTTCTGCCAGGGTGTTGATTGTGCTTCCCGCAGAACTGAAGCACAGAATGAAGAGATGGTTGCAGTTTTCAGTTAAAAGGATGTGATGAGTAAATTTAAGATTTACCACTTAACGAGGGCCTACTACGTACTAAAGTCTTTACGTATATTCGTCATTTAATTCCACTGTCATCCCCGTTTATCACACAAAATTTATGGTGGTTCAAAGAGCTAAACTAATGTCCTCAAGATTACACAGGTAGTTAAGAGACAGCCAGAATTAAGCTCAGGTCGATCTGACCTTTAGCCACTCCATTATATCTGCCTCAGTCTAGAAAGGATGACAAGCCTTAACAAGACGCAAATATCTAGTGTGACTGTGTGTATGTGTGGTATGCAGATAGAAGAAGAAAGGGATTGGTAGCACTCCATTTATAGGGATGCTAAGAAAAGGAATGAAATATTTCCAAAGTTTAGCTTTTGACAACACAGTGGAGTAAAAGCCCCAGAGAAGCCCTGATGAACTGAAATGGGTTCAGAGGATAGTATTTGATAAATTCGAACAGAAAATACACAATGATCATGTTTAAAGATAAAACAGCAATATACGCCTGTTTGAATAATAGACACTAATGTTCAGAATGAAGTAAGTTGCATGAAAAATTCTGTCAACCAAAGGCCGTCTATGCTCATATGGAGAAGGGAGAACAGGTCACAAATATCTTTACTGCCTAGTGCCGGGGCTCTGTTGACTGGTCTCTGCTAATCCTAGAGTTGTGTTTTAGAACTGGTCTACAAATCTGCTGACTCTCCTCTCATTGAGGGGTGGAGTCTATGTCTCCTCTATCTAAATCTGGTGGTGCATGCCTGTAATCCTAGTACTTGGGAGGCTGAGACAGGAGGATCGTAGGTTTAAGAACAGCCTCAGAAACTACTTAGTGAGACCCTGTTTCAAAAAAAGAAAAAAGGCTGGGGGTGTAGCTTGGAGGTAGAATGCCCCTGAATTCCATCCCTAGTACCCCAAATCAATCAATCTGGGTCAATCTGAGTGATTGGTTGGCCAATAGAGTATGTCAGAAGGGACACTATGTGACTTAAGAGGTGGTTCAGTGGTTATCTGGTTTGATACACGCAAGAGGATAACTGATACACCTGGTAAGGATATCAGACTTGAGGTTATGCACCCCAAATCAAGAACTCATTTGTTGGATGGGGCATTTGGGGAGATCAATGGACAATATCAAAGTGTGAGAAGTCTAAGACCAACAAAGAAGTGAAGGAAAAATGAACAACACAAGTAAGTCATAAGGTCAGAGTGTAAGAGTCTCAGCATTCATGACTGCACCCTATGAACAGCACAGACACACTTGATTCAGGACTGATGTGGGGAGTCATGCAAGTACATTTAAAGTGTGGTGGGGAAATGCTTTGAAGGTCAAGGAGTCTGGTAGTCCTAGATGCTTGCAGTGTTAAAAGAGAAGAGGAGGGAAGTAGACTTGGAAGTAGACTTACTTAACTGGATAATTCCTATGTTCTAATGACATCACTCTGGATGGGAACTGGGCACATAGAATAGCTGTAAGCAAAGAGCTCTTTCCGATCAATGAATGTATGTCAGCCAAGGGCAGGCCTTCTGAGTCCCCCACACACCTCTGTGCTTGGCCCCAGAGTATCCAAAATGCCTATTGAGGATTTGGAACAAGATTGTGATGGCATGATGGCCTGCTGATGTAGGCTGCAGGATACACAAAGCCAAGAGGGTTCACCAGGATGCTGAGTGGTGGAATTCACACCAAAAAGATTTTGAGAAGCCAGGCATGGTGGTGCACACTTGTAATCCCGGTACTTGGAAGGCTGAGACAGGAGGATCCAGGTTTGTGGCCAGCATCAGCTACTTAGTGAGGCCCTCCACAACTTAGTGAGACCCTGTTTCAAAATAAAGAATAAAAAATAGGGCTGGGGGTGTAGCCTGGAGGTAGAATGCCCCTGGGTTCGATCCCCAGTATGGCAAAATATATATGTATATATTTTTTGATATATATATATATCAAATATATATATCAAATATCAAATATATATATCAAATATCAAATATATATATCAAATATATATATATTTATATATTTTTGAGAGGTAATGACTGTGGACATGTTTTAACAAGTAGAAACCCACCAGGGAAATTATAAATCCTTTTGTTTAGCACTCACTCCTCTCCTCCAATGGAAACAAATTCAAACAATCAACAATTCCACCCCACTGATAAAAGAGCAGGATAGAGAAAATGTGGTTTGTGCACATGGAAAGGATTTAAGAATGTCTAAATTTAACAGCTCAATACAACTTACTAGTAGGATGTGGCTGCCAAAAATGCTACTATGATGGGACATTGTGTTAACAGAAGCATCCAGAACAAGGGGTGTGATGAGGAAGGCCTGGTGTTTGCTCTGGAAGTGATCCTATAGAGGGGATATTGCAGCCTTTATAGTGCAGGAATAGAGAAACTACCATATGGAAAATGACGAAAGAAACTCAGTATATTTATCCAGGACAAGAATCTGTGGGGAGCGTGGAGGGGGAGGAGGACTTCATGATTTAAAGGCTGTCCTGTGGAATGGAGCAGGAATGAGTGGGAGCTGTAAAGAAGCTGAGTACAGTGGACACTAGGAAAATCTCTCATACCAGGGACTGTGCACAGATGAAAGCGTATTCCTCCAGAGGGGAGGAATCCCTGACCCTCAAGGCATTCAACAGAAACAGGAAGGTCATTTGCCAAGGATGATATCAAAGTGATTGAGAATCATACCCACAAATTATGACCTTTCGTCACTGCTTTATCATGCTTCTTCCTTACAAAAGGAATTATTCCTTACTTTAATGGTGAGGAAATGGAGTATCAGAGATGTCAGGTAACTTGCCCAACAATATCCAGTTGATAATAGAGGGCAGAGACCAGAACTAGATCAGCCTGGTTCTAAATTATACACATCCTCTCTTCTACTATCCCAGACTTCCTCAGATAAGACTGAGCTCTTATTTCCTGGAAAGGACACTGTATCAGTGTTTACAGTAGCAGAGGAGCAATGAGATCTATGGCAGATAGAGTGTGTAATGAATCCTCTGAGAGTATGGAGGTCTCTGGGCCATCCAGAAGCTAGACACACTGTTTCTCAGTCTGCAATGCCTTTTCTGATGACTCCATTGTAGTTCAATACTAAAATTAATTTTATAAAGTTAAGACCTGCTTCTGAAAAGTCTAAGTTACTTTAATTCTCGACAATAATGACTAAAGGATTAATTCCTATTCTTAAAAAAGGCAATGGAATTAAATTTAAAATAATTTCACATAACTTCTTTATTTCTATGGGAAATTCTTTTGGTAGTTTCTGGTTTGGGCAAGTTTGAATCCCAGAATAAATCTAAATCCAAGCCCTTGCATTTATGTGATGCATCCTATGTCTATTCCATCGCCTGACTTTATACACATTTCCTTTGAGAAAGTTTAACCATTGGATTATTTTGTGCTCTCCATCTGTTAGCAAATGAAATACTTTGCTTTTGTCAACTCATAGACACACATATTCATATATAATTGGCGAAACAGAGAAAATTCTGTTAGCTTCCATCAGTGTCTTATGAAAACAATGTATACTCTTAGACAACTAGGAGTTTAGCTCTGTTCAGAGATGAGAACACACGCATTGCCTTGAGAAGGCACTGTGAGCTACATAAGCCCCTTGTGTGTGAGTTCACTTTGAACGAAGGAGTATCCCAGAACCAAGCAGCAGCATGGTGAAACACTGGAGCAAAATCTCCGACAACACCTTGTTATACTTTTGACCTCCAATTGTATGGGGCCTTGTCATAATTAATGGCTACTGTTGCCTCTATATTTTTGGTCTTTATCATTGCCTCTCTGACAAATAGTTTATAGTCAATAATCTCTCCCCCGCCCCGACTTCTCACTCTGATGCTTTATACCTCAGTGACTTTGTGTTAGAGGTATGTTTTGCATTTGCTTGCTCATCCACGGTGACCTCGTTTGGGCTTTGTTTAGTTTATTTGTTGCCTGATGATACATACCAAGCCTTACAGGGACCATTTGACTTTATTTATTGACTTTAGTTGTCATTGCTTCCTAACAGAACCATCCAAAATACCTAGAAAGGTTACACCACTCCAAGGTGAATGCCCTTCTCACTGTCCTCTTTCAGAGTGTGGAGGTTCAGACCTCCCACCCCCAGATCTTGCCCTGGGCCAAATGGCATGTTTTTCTGTAGTCAGCATTGATCTTACTAATACTCACAGGCTGAGGTAACACAACCATGAGAATTTGGGTAGGTTTGCCTGCCTGTCTGCCCGTGAAGACATCAATTTATAGCCACCTTTGTCATTCCCCTTGCTTTTTTCTCTCCCACTTTGTTTGAATGTAGTATACGGTGTGCCACCAATTAAAATTAGGCTAAGGGCAGTAACTGCCGAAAACATTCAATGTGTTTATAGGCTTACCCAAGAAGATAAGCATCCCTATTATGAAATCACCTCACTTTGTAACTCCTACAGAAAAGCAAGTGACCTCAGTGTATGTTTAGTATAGAGCTATGAAAATGAATAACTTACATTGAATATTCCAAACATATAAAGGAAATATGTAAAAGTTTTACCTACAAATGCACCAAGAATTATCTTTTGGTGTCTCAGAATAAGAAATAGTTTTCTAAACTAATATAGTAGAAAGTCATTTCTTTTATAATTAAAGAAACTGGGGGCAGGGGATATAGCTTAGCGGTAGGGCACTTACCTAACAGGTATGAGGCCCTGGGTTTAATCCCAGTACTGCAAAAATGTAAGAAAAGACTTAAAACATGATCTTTAGATCAAGATAAATTCTATTAGGAATTCTATCCTAATTCTTAATTAGGAATAAGATCTGATATCTATTCAATTTAGGTAAACCGTGGGTAAGTCCTTTTCTTTCTCTAAGTTTCCCTGTCTATCTCATAGGATGAGATAGGATGTAATAAGATTCTGTACTTAAAGTAAAATGAAAGCATTCATCTCCTCGTACAGCACACTGTCATCTGCCGCAAAGGCAGGAGTGTGGCTAGCAAGCACTTCTCCCTGCGATTAGTGTGTCCACCAAGATTCCCTGTGATTGTCCCCAGCTGTGTCACCGTAGTTACAAATGTTATGAATTGATGAAAACATGAAAAGAGTAGGTTTTTTTTTCCCTAAGACAAGTGAATTAAAAGCTGTGGGGATGTGATGAAGGTGTTACTTGCAGATATATTAGATGTGGGTTAGATATTTGTAAAGACTGGGGGAAAAACATTTAGAAGGGTTCAGTTCACAGGCATTTTGGACCCTATCAGTCTAAGATAACTTTACATGAAATTAGAGACATGAAGTTTGGGGATGTACTGAGATGAGAGGGAAATTGGGATGCAAATTTGAATAAGGGCCAGCTTGTGGCTACATTTTCTCAGGTACTTATTTTCTATTTTAAGAATTTCATTGCTTTGCTTATTTCCCCCTATGGATAAGAGGTCCCTATGCCAAAGGTACTGTCCTTTTGGTATCTCGCCTTATAAATTGGAGGTCTTTGAATCCCAAATTAAGCAGGCCCTGAGGTTTTACATTTATTCTCTTGTCTAAAAAGTTTGTAATACAGACTTTCAATTTTCCAAATCTGCAATTAATTTCAGCTCAAGAGCGGCTTTCTTGCTGTGCTTACTTCTCTGGGGTCACACTCTCCCATAGATTGTGGCCTCTTTATCTTTTCAACTCTTTGATGCTGTTAATATGATACTTAACACATATTTCAGCTGGGTGCAGTAGCTCACACCTGTAATTCCAGTACTTGGGAGGCTGAGACAGGAGGATTGCAGGTTTGAGGCCGGCCTCAGCAACTTAGCAAGACCCTGTGTCAAAATAAAATAAAAAGGGCTGGGGGGGGGAAAGAAAATAAAAATAAAAATATATTTCAAGAAATACTTCTACTTGTTTTCAGTGGGAGGGTTTGCCATTACAACCTAGGTAATGTCACATGCTACGAACTTTCTAGAGGCTACCTGCACCCATGGTTCTTGGGATGAGAAACCAAACTGCCTTTTGAGTTTGGTGTGTCCTTTGGGAAGGGGCTGGTGCCAGCTCTGAAAGCTTATTATGCCATAGCAAAACTTTTTCCTACAACTAAAACCACTGAGCTCCTTTGCATTATACAATTCTGTCTTTATCAGGCTAAAGAAGCTTATAAATTTTAGGTGGATGTATAGCTGGTTGATGATGTTTTGATATTCTCTGCCTGTTTATTTTTCCTACCTTGTCAGAATTTTGAGATGTTTAAATTTGTATAAATCATCTAATATAGTTATTTCCAATGGAACTTTGTGTGATGATAGAAATGTTCTATAATCTGTAAATTATAATCTGTAAACATGTGACTCTTTCACACCTGATATGTGGCTAGTGTGACTTAGGAATTGAATTTTTAATTTATTTTAAGTAACCTAAGTAGCCACATTTGGCGAGTGCCAGATGTTGCACATTCTTAGACAAACTGCTTTATGGTACTTCAGGACAACTACTGGTTATATATAAGCTACATAAAATATTTTTTTACCAAAGTCTTCCCCGGAAACTGTATATAGATCTTGAAGCCTGAACAGGAGCAACTACTATTGGTGTAAAATAAATACACTAATAAAACAATATTAATTCAACATTTATTGAGTCCATATTATGAACCACGCACTATACAAGACACTGAAAATAGTGCTCTATGCCTGAAGATTCTTTTACTTTCTATGTAGATGATGATTGACAGGTGATAGATGATTCCATAAGTAGCTATCACTATAAAATGCAACTTCACTACTTCAACTCCCTCTAGATATATCTCTTTGACAATATAGAAACATAGTCACCTATTAGTCCTGTGAAACATTCTGAAGGTGGGAAAAAGATAGATGTCCCTCGGGTGAAATTGTGTGCTGGCATATTACAGGATCTCAGAATTCCCACACAGAAAATATCTATTTATCTTTTTCTAACCCAATACTTACCGAAAATGAGCACAGCATCCCATTTCTCTCCCCCACAAAATACCTGCCAACATTAATTCTATGGAACACATTTTGGGAACTGGAGATTTACGTTTAAGAATTTTACAAGGCATGAAAAGCCAAAAACACTAGACCATCTAGAATAGTGTTTCTCAAAGTGGCATTTCCAGCTCTTTAGGGGGGCTTGAATGCATTCTCAATAGTCCACACTTCCTCTGAAGAATTTTGAAGTGATGTGATTTGAATTATATAACCTTAAAATATTAATATAAGCATGTTCTGAATCATGCTGATCACATTCTAACAGGATAGTGCCATGATTTTTCTGAAGATTGGCCTCTTATTGTCCTAGGTTGATTTTGTTGTTGTTGTTTTGCGGTACTGGGGATTGAAACCCAGGGGCATTCTATCTCCAAGCTATACCCCCAGCCCTACTTTATATTCTTTATTTTGAAACAGGGTCTCACTAAGTTGTGGAGGGCCTCACTAAGTAGCTGGGGCTGGCCATGAACCTGCAACCCTCCTGTCTCAGCCTCATAAGTACTGGGATTACAAGCGTGTACCACCACACCTGGCTCTAGGTTGGTGTTTTTAAAAAGAGAGGTCGGCTTGAATTATCATGTGCTCCAAGTAAAAGCCAGATAATGGTAGGGTATACTGTACAAAGATTTAATAGAAATGGTGAGAGAATCAGGCCCTCACATGACACATAGTGCTAAACACGTGTTTTATCTCAAAGTAATCTGTTCTGTAGCAATTATTTCAATATTTCTCTTGCATCAATTTTAAGAAAATGTCTTTCACATGACTATAACTGTAAGCTTACTATTTTATGCTTTTGCAAATGCTTTGCAAAATAAAATAGATGCATATGCGTTTAAGCCTAACATTTTTTGTAAGGTTTTATGTTTGGAACATTGTAACTATTATAGGTTTAAGTAAAATATGATCAAAATAATTTAAGTAAAAACTAGAAGTACATAAAAATTACTTGTGTGGAAACACTGTCCTAGAATATTTCCATTACATTTCTGAATGCATTATATAGCATTCTTAAATATTTAGCCAATATTTAAAATTGGTTTGCATTTCATGGCTATGTATCATCTGATAAATTCACTATGTGGCCAGGGAAAGTCTGGGAAGTATTAAAACAATCATAATGGATAATCATGAGTTGACTGTATTCAGTATCAGTACAGATCAACAATAGTTTTATAGACATATTCAAGTGTGGTAATATCAGGATTTTCCCTTCCCCATATCTATTATCTTTTCTAAAAAATTCCATACACATTATTCAAGGCACGGTTTCAATTGCATCCTAAGAGTCTGTAACTGCAGATCTTTCTTTGTAGATCCTCGTGCTCACTTGAGTTCCAGACACACATTCAACAGTGCCCTACTACACATTTCTACCTGACTGTTCAAAGTATTTTAAACCCATTCAACCTGAAATTCAGTTTTTGCACTCTTGTTCTAGATCAGTGGTGTGTTTCTTCCACTCAGTCTCTCCAACTCAAACCTTTGAAGTCATCTTCCACGACTGTCTTTCCATCACCCTCACATCAGTGGTCAGCAAGTCCTGCCAATTCTCCTTGTGACCTTTGTCATGGCCTCAGTTCAGGTTTGCACCATCTCTCAGCTGACAACTGCAATAGCAGGCTACCCAGGTTCCCTGCCATTAGGGACCTTCCACACGAATCTAGCTTAAAAGAGAACGTGCCTGATTTCACTGAGAGTTCTCAATTGACTTGGTTTACTCAGACTTTTGCCTTTCTAGGCTGTGAATTTATCGAAGGTCAGAGCTCTGTCTCATGAATCTTTGTGCCTCAGTGTTTAACAGTTTTCAGCACACGAGTGCTTCCTCTATGCTGTTGAATGTTGACAGGGCACTAGTTGAGTGGCTAAGAACACAGGCTTTTCGAATGGAAAAGATCTAAGTTGAATTTCTGCCTCCTCTACCACTTACTTAGTTGCTAAGTGACCATGGATAAATTAAAGGTAAGCCAGTGATTCTCAACTTTAGCTGCATTATGATTAAGATTGCATTAGGATGACACAATGAATTTGTTAAAATGGTCTGGATCCCCTCTTCAGCCCAATTAAGTCAGAAAATAAGATGGTGGTGTTCAGACACTAGACCTTTCGATAGATCTACAGGTGATTCTAATATGTAGCTAGGGGTGAAAATCACCACTCTAAGCCTACATTTCTCATCTGCTATTTGTGATTTCAAGGGGATTGTGAGCACATGAAATGAGAGAGAGTTAGCACCCTGCCTGGGTAACAGAAGTGGTCAATCGTGGCGGTAATGTGCAAGCTGATTTCCAGCCTTCTTCCTTCCCAATAGCTACTCCCCTCACAGTGACTCTGCCTTCCTTCCAATTCCTAGATGGCACCCAGAGCTTCCAGCATCTGTGCCTTCACACTTACTCTCCATCCTGCTCATAGCAGATCCCTCTCAACCTTCAAGTCACACATACTCTCCAGCATCTCCTTCACTCACCATTGCAGTATGGCGGTGCTCCATGTTAATTTAATCATTTGCTGGATTTCCCCTACTAGGTGGTAAACTTCACAAGGGAAGAGACCTTATCTGTGTTGCCTTCCTCCTAAGGTACTCAGGTCACATGGTATTGCTAGGTACTCAGGTCACAGTTGTTGAAGGGATGAATGGGTTAATAAATGCTCCATCCTATAACCCCAAAGAAGCAAAATTCGTTTGTTGTGTCACTCAAGTATATAGGTCTGCCTTTGTTTTGTGGTGCTATGATAAAATATCTGAGGCTGGGTCCTTTTTACAGAAAAGAGGTTTACTTAGCTCACAATTTTAGGAGGCTCAAGATCAAGCGGCCTCACTGGTTCAGTCTCTGGTGAGGTCCTCCTTCTGCCTACATCACAACATGGCGGACGGCATCATGGTGGGAACATGTGCAAGCGGGAAAGATCACATGATGAGACAGGAAGCAAGAGACTAGAGAGGAGCCATGCTCGCTCTTGTTATAACAACCGGCTTTTTGGGGGAACTAATCCACTCCTACCAGATCCCAATCACTCTGACCAACATTAATCCACTCATGAGGGTGGAGCTTCCATGACCTAATTACCTTCACTAGGCCCCACTCTTACAGGTTCTACCACCTTGACATCACCACACTGGGGGCCAGACTTCTAGTACATGAAACTTTGGGGGACAAACCACATCTAAACCATAGCAGTATCCCACATCAGAATACCATGACAAGCCAGGCATGGTGGCATACACCTGTAATCCTAGCACTTGGGAGGCTGAGATAGTAGGATTGCAAGTTCAAGGCTAGCCTCAGCAATTTAGAATGACCCTCAGCAACTTAGCAAGACCCTGTTTCAAAATAAAAAATAAAATATGGCTAGGGGAGTAACTCAGAAGTAGAATGCCTCTGGGTTCAATCCCTAATACCACAAAAACAAAACAAACAAACAAAACCCAAACCAAAGCAACAAAACAAACAAAAACCACCATAACAGCAACAAAAATAAAAACCAGAAACAAGGATGGTCTCTAGTATTTATGATTCCAGATATTGAATAGGAATAGTATCATACCTAATTTTTTTGGGGGGGTAAGGTTTCTAAGTTCAAAGTTCTGGGCAGTTTACTGTAAGGCTTAGTCAGTTACCAATTCTTGGGCAATAGTTGATGTTAGTTGAACAATATCTCACCCCAATAAGGCAAATAAACTTTTGTGGATGTTTGTTATTAGCTAACTAAAGAGTTTTTTTTTTCTTTTTTTAGCTTTCTAACTTAACTTTTGGTCTGTTCAGTTGGAAGACCAAACAACATGTAAGCCTAATGGAAAAAAGAAAACTTTCTCTGAAGCCACAGAATTGTCAAATCACTGCTATTTCTACCAGTGAAAAGGACCTTAGACATCATCTAGACCAATTCCATAGAAACTGGCCTCACATGATTCTTGCTTTTTAGATCTTGACCCTCCTTGCAATTAATAATATTTAAGCTAAAATAAATGTGTCTCTAGGCTAAAATTTTCCTTTTAGGATTTCCTTGAAGGCAGTTTCTAAGTGTTTAAAAAAGCTACATTGGGGTAGACATGAACTGGACAGGTAGGACTCATGTTTTAAAAAGAGCAATGATGTCAGGACACTGTGTGTGTGTGTGTGTCACTGGGGATTGAACCCAGGGGCATTCTACCTTAGATCTACCCCAAGCCCGATTTTATTTTATTTGGAAACAGGGTCTCCCTAGGTTGATGAGAGTCACTACTTGCTGAGGCTGTCCTTGAACTTGCAATCCTCTTGTCTCAGTCTCCTAAGTACTGGGATTACAGGTGTGCGCCACCATACCCAGCTTTATTTATTTTTTTGGTGGTACTGGGGATGGAACTCAGGGGCATTCTACCTCCGAGCTACACCTCCAGCCCTATTTTATTCTTTTATTTTGAAACAGGGTCTCACTAAGTTGCCGAGGGCCTAAGTAGCTGAGGCTGGCCACGAACCTGAGATCCTCCTGTCTCAGACTCCCAAATACTGGGATTACAAGCGTGCGCCACCACGCTTGGCATAGGACACTTTTAAAGTTAATGCCTCTTTTCTGGGTGCTGTTTCTTCTTAAAATTCCTCATCCATTCAGTATAATTAGCCTCGATCTTCTTTCATTGGTATTGTAAAAACCTACTGGACTAAAATTTAAAAGGTAGAGAAAACAGAAAACAAGAAGGGTTATATAAATACTCCCCTAGCCACTTTTGTTGCAAATTTAGTTTCTCTTTCATTTTCCAGAAATAAATGTGCTGATAATAAGATCGAAACATAAAGGTCCACCTTATTGGGCTGAGGGTGTAGACCAGGAGTAGGGCACTTGCCTAGCATGAGCAAACTCCAGGATTTCATAAAAACCACTGCAAATCATAAAAATAAATACAAATCCATCTTTTCCCTTACCAGTTCGAAGTAAAAGAAAACAGAGGAGTTTAAGTAATAGACACTCTTTTGCAAATCTACTATGCAGTTACTCGAGGCTCATATTTCACCCAAAACTTTTGTCAAGGACATTGTAATCTGACCACATCCACAATTTGGGTTAAAACACTCAAAGAGGCGATATATGAAATAGCCCCGTAATATAATGCGATCAATAGAAATTTTGTTTCTGTATTAAAAAAGGTTTAATCCATGCCTTTTGGCCATGTACACATGGCTTGCTTTTGCACTGAAGGCACTACTTACATTCAAAACCAAAGTTCATCTGTACAATCTCCAAAGATCTGTATGGGTTGGCTCAGATCCTAAAAGTATGTTTTTTGATTCCATGGGCATAACAGTTCTGATAAATGAGGGGATATAAGGTTTGTGTTTTCTCTCTTTTGGTAAACCTCTAAAGCTCCTCCTATGAAAACTGCCCCTTAGGCCTCGTTACCTGGTCGTTCTTGGGGAGCGGAATGCAAACGCGGTAGAATGGAGAGGAGAGAGAAATATAAATGATGATTTTGGCAGGAAGGGGACAAGGGCAAACAGAAAAGCGGGGCACAAGCACAGTGAGACCGAGCGCCTGCGTCCTCGGGGGAAGCACCTGGCCCGGGTCTGCGCTCCGCATCCCACAACCTCCGGCTCCACGACAAGGGACGTGCGGAGGGCTGCGCCTCACCCCGAGTGTGCGTGTGCTCACGCACGATCCTCGGACTCCGCCCACGGGGTCTGCGCATCCGTCACAACCCACGACTGCCTACTCAGCAAACAACAGCTGAGCCGCAGCCTCCCAGCACCTAGACCGTCCACGCCTGCCGCCAGCCACCAAATTCCTGCAGACCGGAAGCACCCTTGCCCCGGCCTCCTGGGCTAGCAGCAAGCGCCCGCGGCAACCGGAAGTTCCTCTGCCCCGACTGCTGGCGCGCGGCGTGCCCACCGCGCAGGCGCAGTGGCCCTCGGGCGGAGTTGTGGGAGGGGAGGAGGAAGAGGCGGAGGGGGGACAGGGGGCCGGACCCAGAAGATGGCGGAGGCGGGGGTGAGTTGGGGTCTCCCGGCAGAGCGCAGGTGACGTGGTGTTGAGGGAAGCGGCCTCAGGAAAGGGGTGGCCCCCGGGAAGAGGAACTACTGTTTTATTTTTTTTCTGCCCGGGAATCCTGGTGGCAGGTGTGGGGATCCAGGACTACAGATGGGGCCTGCCGGTCGAGGGGCGCCACTTACCTGGAGAGAGGTCCGAGAGGTCCAGGCGGGGACCGGGGGCTCGGGGAAAGGTCACGGGGGAGGCCGAGGCTCCCCGGACAATGGCAGAGTGTCGCAGTGGGAAGAAGGCTGGAGGACGGCGGGAAGGGCGACCCTGGAGGTCTGCTGCGGTGGAGGGCTGGGAGCTGTCAAGCACAGAGCTGTCAGGCAGGACTTGGTGGCTTGTAGCAGGGGAGAAAGACTCAGGTGTGGGAGGGGATGGATCAAAATTAGGTGGGTATCCTAGTCAATATGCAATCCACCTACTAGTACGATTGAGATTGGAATTGGATACCTTTGGAGTAGGCGCGTGGGTACAGCCAAAGAGAACTCTCCTCGGGGCCTAGAAGTCGGTTTATGATAAGTTACTGGGATTTTAGGGTCGCTCCGCTCGGTGGGGATTGGTGATCTGAAAAAGGAAAGCAGTGTAGATGCAGGGGCTGAGGGGAGGGGAGGATGCTAAAACTTAAGGGATAATGACCTATGTCTAGTTGTGGTTTGAAAAAGTTGTTAAAGGATGGTATCAGCTAAAATATATCAGAAAGAGCCCGCTGTTTTGTAGGACCCATGAGGAAATGCTTTACCAAGGAACGGATAGGCTTGACAGCTGGGCCACTGAAGTTGGCAAGCATCGGTATTGCAGTGGAGCTGAGGACTGCAGGGAAGGACATGCTCCAGTCCTGGGTGCAGAAAACATCAAGGCAGCCAAGTAGTGGCTAGATCGTGCATTCTAACTTCTGGGTTTGGCCCTGATCTTGAACTACTGAATGAAAACGAGTACAGGGGATGCCTCCACTAATCAGTGCCACACAGAACGATTAAGCAATGTACTTACTCTTCCTTGTTTTTCCCTCTTCATTCTTTCTCTGGAGTACTGTTCTTTGTCATGGTGAGTTTTTTCATAGTATTCATTGTGGTGTAAAGTGACCACACTGAATCATGTACACTTGGAAAAGAGGCAGATTCTTTTTGAACTGACAACTGTTGCTTTTACAGATGGTTGCACTGAAAAGGAAAGGGTAAAATGCAATTCAGTTATTTAAAGATAGTTTGTTTTCACTGTTACTCCAAAATTACCCCAACAATGGAGTAACTTTTTTAAGGGACTGGGACTGACATTTAAAAGCAATAAGGAGGTATAAATGCTGCTTGTTTAATGTTTTCTGTGTTTGGGTTTTAATATTGAGAGGAAAGAGTTGCAATGTATTCACTTGCTTTCATCCTAGAAGTTTTAATAGCCCTAGCCTGTGATTCATACATGTGTGCTTTTATTTAAAAAGTTGAACTGTTTCATTGATTTTTGTGTTTTTATAATATTAGTGCTTATTCCCTATTGAGAATGCCATTCTAAGAGAGTATATGATGAAAAAGATGCAAAGTAGTAATTTAACTTTATTATTTAATAGTCTGTCTGACCAGGCACCTGAAGAGAGTAATGTTAGGGAGCAAACATACTTATGTGGGAGCTAATCACTGGAAGATGAAAGATCTTGTTGTTTGGTTCTAGGGAGTGTTGCAATTGCTGAAATGCAACCAGTTCTTAAGGTTACTAGGAGATTTTGTATGTGTGTTTGTTTTCAAATGCCTGTTGCTGGTGACTTGCTTCAGTGGTCAACATAAGCTTTGATTTTTACTCAAAAAGCCCAGAATCAATTATAACCCTCTTTTATTTGTCTAAAAGTAATAATCCAGCATATTAACAGGCAATCAGACACCTGGAATAATGTTTTTCCAATATTGATTATATGTTACTGATCTATCCAAACTATGTGAACTATTTTTGTTTAGTCATGTACGTAATAGATCAGGGCTCAAAGTAGAATAATTTTTAATGTCCATGGAAAGTTTTTCTTCTTAAATGGTCGAAAACATTATTTCATAATTGATAGCAGTTTATCAACATGACTTTAAAAACAGTTTCCTGTGTGGCACTTAAATTGTTTTTGTATGGTGTTTGTAGATGAAGGCACTGTGGTAAGATTTAGTCCTGGTACAACCTGGTAATAGTTTTGTGATCTTAGAAAGTTATTTGTTTTTGTAAAATGGGAATTAAAAGCACCTTCCTATTTGTTATCAAGATTATTGTTGAGGATTCATTGAGATGACTGTCCTTTAAACAGTATCTATACCAGAGACAAGAGACTTCTTCCCTGATCAACAAATTATTTTTAAAAAATCTAAATTTTGTAAATGTAGACTTAAAAATTGTTAGAGAATAAAACTTCTTATTTATGTAAGAGTAATGTTTAAAGGTATAGGTACTTTGTTTAAAGAAGATAATATCAATAAATAATCAGAAAAAGCAAACTGTAAAACAAATTTAAATTAAGCAATACTTATTCATTAGAACTTTCCCTTTAGAATAATCCACTCCCCTAGTGCTTGACTGACATTAGAAACGAGCTTTTTTTAGGAACTTGACTGTTGCATGGTAGGGGGTGAATGATCTCGTGGAATTTCCCATCCTTTTGATGAGTCTGGTCATTTCCGGGTGTTCACTGTATGTTTGAAGTAATACGATCCAGTGGTGTAGTCTTGATCTTGTCAGTCCACGTTGGCCACTTTGTGTCCCGTTTGCCTTTTTGGTAAAGTGAGAGAACTGTTAGATCACGGATTTTGTTTGGATAATGGAGTTTTTTGAGTACTTGATATAAATTGTGGAATTCTCCTCTCAGAAAAATATACACATACACAACTTTTTTTGTTTTTGTTTTGTATGAGGCTGAAATGCTCTCGTCTATGGACAAGATTATTTCTTGCTTCCTTCCCATTTCTTAAATTTTAGGATGTAATGACTCTAAAGCATTGTAGTGTTTATTTTTATCTCCACTAATTATATACCATTGTATTATGATGTAAACACAAAGTTAACTTTTTGAATCTCACTCAAATAAACATCAAACAAATGTTGTGTTATTTTTAAAGAAAACTTCTGGGATAACGTAGAAAACTATAAAGAAGCATTGCCAGGCAAGGTTGAATAAACAGCTGTGGTGGAAAACAGTTTAGAAAGTCTTTAGCAGCCTTGAAATAGACTGAAGAAAGAAGTCTCTAGCAATCAGTGGCTCTGAGTTGTAGGACAGTGCCTCCCTTGGGGCATTTGGAAAAAATGTGGTGACAATTTTGGTTACTGCAGATGGGGGAGGCTGGCACTTAGTGGATAGGAGCCAGGGATGCTAAATGATATTCAGGGCTTAGAGCAGTTTCATATAACAAGGACTTATCCTGCCCAAATGTCAGTACTCTGACAAATCCTGGTAAGTGGTTGTGAGATGGAGCTAGCACAACCGAAAGAGCTTTGAAAGCTGAGCTTATTTTGTTCTTTTAAAAATACTGCTAAACATAAAATGTTCTTTGCCATTAACTCCCTTTTGGAAATATTCAGCGACAGAAAAAAGTGATGGGCTGAATTTGGGTTACTCAGAATGTATGCCATGCTCTTGTACCTGTTGCAGTAGCAGAGTTGGGTTTTAATATTGAGAGTCGGCTGAGAGTCTGAGAAGCAGAGAGTCAACTGCAGTGTGTAAGTTAGCCATTTTATATAGAGAGATTTAAGCTTAAATATAAAAGGTTATATAAATATATATATATATATATATATATATATATATATAAATTTAACCTTCAAACATCCTTTTCACCTTGGTCTAGTACTTAAATTTTTTCAAGGTGAGCCGGGCATGGTGGCGCACGCTTGTAATCCCAGTACTTTGGGAGGCGGAGACCGGAGGATCCGGGTTCGCGGCCAGCCTCAGCTCTCTCACTCTCTCCCTCTCTCTTTCTCTCTCTTTCTCTCGTTAGTGAGGCCCTCCGCAACTTCGTGAGACCCGGTTTCAAAATAAAGTATAAAAAATAGGGCCGGGGGCGTAGCGCGGAGGTAGAACGCCCCTGCGTTCAATCCCCGGTACCGCAAAAAAAAAAAAATTTTTTTTTCAAGGTGTTTGTACATTTATTCTTATCATCTTTGTACTATTATATAGTCTCCTATTTATATTGGCATTAGTACTTTGAGAATATATTGCAGTGAAGATGGTTTTCCAGTGTCAACCCCTCTGCCAAAAAAAAAACAACAAAAAAAAAACCAGGGTAAGTAGTTGAGGTAGAATGGAACTCAGGGTTTGGAGTAAAGAGAATGGGTTTTGGAATCAGTTAAACCTGAGGTAAAATTCTGTTTGTCCTGAAGTAAAATTCCTATATGTCCATTGACCTTAAGCCATTTGCTAAATTTCTTTAACTTAGTATCCTTGTGTGTAAAATGAGGATGATATTTTCTACCTTTAAGATTGTTTAGGAGATCAGTAGCTGTGCAGTATTTAGACTGCAGAGCTCAGTTATACTATAGACTACGTAGGTTTGTGAGGACTAACTTGGGGACAGTATTTCCCCCTTGAGTGTTGGGCACAGAGCTTTGGATATGGCAGAGACTCGGTTAAAAAGTCTGCTGTTTTAGTGTTTATCACATGGAACTGATAAACTGTGAAAGTTACTAGTACTTATAAATAGTTTCATTTCATAATGGTTATTTCTTTTTTTAAATACTTTTTTGGTGCATTATAGTCTCACATCATAATGTAGTTCAGAGTGATAGTGACATACAGGCACACAGCACTTGGTGAGCTTTCCCCTGGCTCCCGCCCCACTTCCGCTCTTCCCCATATATGATACTGAGATTGGCGTTGGTATTTTCATATATGTACATAATGTTAATGGAAGTATTTCCTTCATTAGTTCTTCCTCTCCTCAACCCCCCTCCCCAGATCTTCGCTCATTCCACAGGGGTGTCTCCTCCATTACCTAAATTCCCTCTGTATCCGCATTACTCCATAGCTCCTGCATATGAGAGAAAACATATGACCCTTCACTTTCTGTGACTGGCTAATCTCACTTAACATAATGTTCTCCAGGTCCATCCATTTTCCTGCAAATGACATAAATTTGCTCTTCTTTATTGCTAAGTAGGACTCCATTGTGTGTATCCCATAATTTTGTAATCCATTCCTCTGTTGATGGACACCTAGCTTGGGTCCATAATTTTGTAATCCATTCATCTGTTGATGGACACCTAGCTTGGTTCCATAGTTTTGTAATCCATTCATCTGTTGATGGACACCTAGCTTGGGTCCATAATTTGGCTATTAAGCTGCTATTTCTTATGTCGGCCCCACTTTCTGCAGTTTACATGTGGAGTTTCATTCCAAAATTCATTTGTAAGGTGGTTTGAAAATTGAAAGCTCAGAGGTAATGCATTTTAAATGGTGATTAGATTCTAGATTTGCCTTTCAAAAGGTTTACTTAGCCCAGGATAGTTTGATTTCAGAAGAGTTAATCCAGTCTAATTAAGCAAGCAGGAATGTGTGGAGCTCCTACTGTGGTCTAAGCAGGAATCTTTCTGGGGTGCAGAAGCACAGTGGGAGATATGGTAGTGACTTAGACCTACATAAAAAGTTTATAATCTATAAAACAACTACACATGTAATTATAAGGTAGCTATTATAAGTGCTATCTAGGGTTTTAAATAAACTGCTGGAGTTCAAAGGAAATATCATTTGTGTACTGACTCGTAAAGATGCCCAAGCTGTATTATAGTTGGGCAGGATGAAAGTAAATTATAAAAGTAGACTATGTAATATTTTTCCACTTAAAAACTGTTAGTATCCATGGGAGTAGGGGTGGGGGATAAAAGCATCTGTGATCGTTTGGGAGGCCGAACATCATGGCAAGAATAAGGGATGTGGAGTCAGACTGTGGATTCGAATCCCAGCTCTGCCTCTTAACTACAGATGTAAACTTGGTCAAGTGACTTAACCTTTTAATGTTTTGTGTCCCCTGTAAAATAGACATAATAATTGCATTTCCCTCTTAGGGTTATAACCCTCACATATTGTTATTTGTCTTAAAACACACAAAGGGAAGACTGCTGCCTCAGTCTATTTTCTATTACCATAATGAAATACCTGAGTCAGGTCAACTATAAAGAAAAGATATTTATTTAGCTCACAGTTTGGTGATTTAAGGGGATGACATCAGCATCAGCTGTGCTGTGGTTGCAGCCCTCATAGCAGATGGCAGACGCACAGGTGAGAGGGTGACATCACATTACTAAACAGGAAGCCAGAGAGGCTGGGGTCGCATAGTCCCTTCTGAGGGCAGCACCTCCAATTGACCTAAGAACCTCCATCTTGGCCCCACCTCTTAATGGTTCCACTTCCCGACATCACCACCCAGAGGGCCAAGCTCACAGCACATGAATCCGTAGGGGCAAATAACATCCAAACCATAGCAGTCTCTTTGGTTAGAAGAGTGAACAAATACCTAGACTAGTACCCTAGCTAAGTGCAGGGAGTCCAGGAGTTAGGGACCATGTGCATAGAACTCCTGAGAACCTGGTGGTTAGCTTGCTCTTCATTCTCTTAGCTTCCTTTCTTCTGCTTCCCCTTCTGGCTTTCTCACAGTGACTCCTATGACTATGACAAGGGCAGACTGGGCTGAAGCAGGGGTGGGACAAGCTGTGGCCCCAAGGCGAGTGGTCAGATCTGGCTTCTGTGGCTGGTGTGTGGTGATGGAGTTTTTGTAGACCACTTTTGTGCTGAAATTCAAATCTATAAGCATTAAACAGTAAAATGAGTCATTTATTCTTCTTTGGAGGTTGTCTTCATGAGCAAGTGACATTTCATTGTGAGAAATGCAGTAGCTTCAGTCAGAATATGTTGATCTTCTATAAAACACTCTATTGTAACTGATGGGTTTGGACATTTAGGTAGAAAATGCAGAAACCTGGGTTCAGATCTTCCAGATTCTATTGGAAGTGTCTATAATTATCTGTTTTTCTCTGAGTGGGGCAAGCTGTTTTTACTATTATTCTAATCTTTGGGTCTCTTAGGCCACTTATTCTGTCCTAGTAAATATAAGTGTAGCATTTTATTTTTATTACATCATAAACAAAAAATGCTTTTAAACCTTTTCTTATTTAGCAAATTGTTAATTTAAAGAAATTAGTATATAAACTTGTCATTTCACTATTTGTGTTTTTAAATTAACTGGTACTGAAATCAGAAATATTGTATTATCCTACATTAGACATGCACTGATTTATTTTTTTCCTATTTCTTGCAGGATTTCTGGTAGGTCCTACTTTAGGACGAGGTGCGGTACGACTGAAACATCAGTTTGCTTTGACAGTTGAACTCTTCAGCTGGGAAACCATTTTCTTTCTTTTTTTTTTTTTGTTACGGCTTTCTGAACTTATGAAACCATGGCAGAAGGAGAGACCAAGTCACCTGGGCCCAAAAAGTGTGGCCCATATATCTCATCTGTCACTAGCCAAAGTGTGAACTTGATGATTCGAGGAGTAGTCCTGTTTTTTATTGGAGTATTTCTCGCATTAGTGTTAAACTTGCTTCAGATTCAGAGAAATGTGACACTCTTTCCGCCCGATGTGATTGCAAGCATCTTTTCTTCTGCATGGTGGGTACCACCATGCTGCGGCACAGCTTCAGGTATGTGTAGGATGTTTCTGCAATGCTTAGAAAGGAAATAGGGTGAACAGGTATAGATGTCTGAGCAATACATGTGTTTTTTAACAATTCAGCTTTATTGACATGTAATTCAATTCCAATACAATGGACCTGTTTTAAGAGAATAATTTGATGAGCTGATTGAATGCATGTGGTCATGTAACCGTGGGCACAATCCAGCTATAGAACATTGCTGTCACCCCTCAATTTCTCTTATGCCCTTGTGTGGACCACTCCTCACCTTCAGCCTCAGGCTACCGCTGATCTGCTTTCTTTCACCAAAGATTATTTCTGCCTGTTTTAGGGTGTGATATCAATGGAATCAAAGAGTATTTACTCTTTTGTGTCTATTTTTCATGTGACCCATGAACTTTAAAAATCCAGTCCTAAAAACTATCTTGATTCCCTTTAAGATGAGGCATTTAACCTCTTAATTTCATTATTTCTTCAGCTCATCTCATGTTAAGTCTTCTTTTAAGTTACTTTGATGATGCTCACCACTGTTGGGTTATCAGGGTTTGATATATGTACTGTGGTTTTGCGCTTTTTTTTTTTTTTGTGGTACCAGGGATTGAACCCAGGGGCATTCTACCTCTGACCTACACCCCCGGCCCTATTTTTTATACTTTATTTTGAAACCGGGTCTCACGAAGTTGCGGAGGGCCTCACTAAGTAGCTGAGGCTGGCCGCGAACCCGGATCCTCCTGTCTCAGCCTCCCAAGTGCTGGGATTACAAGCATGCGCCACCATGCCCGGCCGTGGTTTTGCTTTTGAAGTAAATAAAAACTTGAAAAATGGAATAATTTTATTCAAATTTAAATCTTCATTTTTTTAGATTTTGGTATATTCTTTTTCCTTAGTGTCTTTTTTAAAATGTACCTTAAGAGTAATAAATATTTAAGGAGATCAATAATGTAGACTCTCTTTGTTTAAAATCATTATTATCCTGTTAGTTACTTTGGGTCTTTTCTGGTGGTGGACAGTGTGTAATCGATAGAGCATTTCAGAATGCTTTATTGATGCTGAGCTTCCAAAATGTATTAGCTTTTCCTAATGACTAAGACCAATAGAATAATACTATTTACATAATTAAGTAATAGAAGACAGCCAAAATTATGCGATAGAAAATAATTCTGATTGAGACAGAGAATTGCTTTTTCAAATGTCTGTACTTAATATACATGAATACCTTGCAAAATAATGTAGGTCATTCTTGGCTACATTCTACAGCTGAAGTGGAAGGGTGATTTCAAAGGGTGAGGTCAAATTGTGATATGTTTAAAATGACCTCATTAAACCTACTGGACAATTACATAATCCTATTTCATGGATAGGACACTGTTGTGGTAAGGTTTTAGAGTGGCTTATATATTGTCTAACTTTCATAGTATTCACACTAAAAGAAAAGCCGTAAAGGCAGTGACTCTTAATTTCTCCAGGGTTATCATTCCTCAAGAGAATAGGCAAAATAGTCCAGACAAAGAGAAAAAGTATATTTTATCACTCTCTGCTATATCTGTTGGTCCTCATGTATTTTTATTCTTTCATTTAAATTCAGAAGAGAAAAATAAAGCTTTCTCAGTACCCTTTTATGTATATATTTTTTTGTCCATTTTCTCCTAAGGTATAGCTCTGTCTTGCTAACAATAAAACCTTTTGGGGACCTAGAAGAACATGTCTTTTCAGGATAGATGAAAGCAAGTTCTGAGGCAGGAAAGATTACTTGTTACACGTCTGCTAATGTGCCAGGTACACTTCTTAACCCCAGGGTTCTGGAGGACAATGTTGGGGGTGAGATGGTAGCATTGTGCCTATCTTGGGGAAATGCAGACACTGAAATGCAGAGAAGAAATCAGTGAGCCCAGGGCCCTAAAGTCAATGAATGGTGGGTGTGTCATTCGGCTCGTCATCCCTGTGACCAAATTACCTGACAAGAACAACTTAGAGGAGGAAAGGTTTATTTGGGCCCACAGTTTCCAAGGTTCAATCCATGGTTAGCAAGGAACATGGTGGAAGGGCATGGCAGAGGAAAGCTGCTCAGTTCATGGTAGCTGGGAAGCAGAGAGAGAGAGAGAGAGGGAAGGGACCAGGGACAGATATGGTCCCCAAGGCCACGCCCCCAGTGACCTACCTCCTCCAGCCATGCCCCTACCTGTCTATAGTTTTTACCATCTTCCAATAAGTACACTCAAATTATTAATCCATCAAATGGATTAATCCACAGATGAGGTTACAGCCCTCACGATCCAGTTGTTGCCTAAATCCCCACCTCTGAGCTTTGCTGCACCAGGGCCCATGCTTCCAACACATGCGATTCTGAGGGACATTTCCAGATCTAAGTTGTGACAGTGGGGCTGGGCTCAAGTGTCACATACGGGGGAAGCGGATACGTCCCCTTACTCAGGATGCCTCTTTTTTAAGCTTCTGTAGGAGGTGCCGGGCATGGTTGGAACACACTGGCACGTGTTGTGCATTCTGGACAGGGCAGGGGAACTTGCTGAGGCTCCATTGTACCTCCATTATGGAGAGGAATGGGCTATATCTGCTGTCCCTGTAACGAGGGCCTTTTTTTCACAAACTCACCCTTAGGAAGGAAAATTCCAAATGTTACTACTACTACTCAGGCACTTGGTCCCTATTTTCCTTCCTTTTCCTAGCCACTAGCATTGCCACATTTGTAAACTTGATCTCAAGTTTACAAATGTGAATTTGTAAATTTGCAAATTCCCTTTTCTCTTAGGGAATTTGCATTTATGTTTCTTGCCTAAGTGTTTCTTCTTGAAAGCATGTGTTCTGTAGGATACCTGGCAAGAAGGAAGTAGAGAGGCATTAGGAGTTGAGATGCTAGCCATCTCTGCTACCAGGTTTGTTGGGTAAGTCATAGTGTTTAGTGGATGCAAGTTGAAGAGATCAGATGCCAAAGATGGAAAGTGGATTGCTGCGTAATCTCTGCTCCTCCAACCCCCGCATTGTAATTTTAGGGAAAATATCAGGGGAAAAAAGAAATGATATAACATAGTGTGTATGAGTTTGTGTGTGTATGTAGTATGTGTAATTTTTGATGTCTATGTGTTGGTATGCATTTTCCAAACCTTTCTAGGTTCTTACCAGCTTTAAGTCAGAAAAATTGATAGTCATCTTTTGATTTTTCTGTCCAACTAACATTCTTAGACTGAGCAGATACCTTTTGGAGGGTCTCCAGTCTCTTTCTCCCTCCTTCCTCCCTTCCTCCCTTCCTCCCTTTCTCCTTTCCTTCCTTCCTTCTTATATTGGGGATTGAACCCAGGGACATTCTACCTCTGAGCTGTACCTTCACCCCTATTTTATTTTGAAACAAGATCTCACTAAATTGCTGAGGGCCTCACTAAGTTACTCAGGCTGGCCATGAACCTGCAATCTTCCAGTCTCAGCCTCTCAAGTACTGGGATTACAGGTATGCTCCACCATGCCTGGCTCCAGTCACCACTTTGTACCTGTGAACAGAAGGGCCCTGGGTTATTTATTTCCCCATAGCACAGTCCTAGGAAAAGCTAGCAGTGCTTCTTGAGGGACTATAGAGAAGTCTGATAAATGCATTTTGCTTTCCTCAATTCCCTGTGTATAGTTTAACAGTATGGAGGTTACAAGTCTATTACCTTCCTATGTGTGCAGTGTGCTAGAACTGGAATTAGAAACCTCTTGAGCATTGTGCAGGGTCACAAAGGAATCTTTGTAAAGGACAAATGGAAGAAGAAAGGACAGCTGTCACCGTGTGGTTAACATAAGTAGGGAAGTTACCTCAAACATCCCAACTAACCAAGTTGAGTCTGAACCTATGAAAATAACGATTCATTTAAAAAGAACAAGAAAAATATTTCTTGTTTAGTCATTACCCACGACTCCTGGAGAGTCCTGTAGGATTCCTCCCTTTCTCTCACCTTCTACACCCAGTTTCCAAGTTTTGCATCCTTCCTCTTTCTTGGTCCAGGCTCTTACCCATTTGCTTGCAGTTATCAGTCTTTCTCTTCCTGCCTCTGATTTTGCCACCCCAGTGCCCTTCGGCTGTACACTTACTGCTGTAATGATTTTCTCTGTTTGGGACCAATGTGGCGACCTCATTGTCCCTATCCCTAGTCTGCAGAGGAATCTCTTTATGATATGGCCCTACTTTTATCTTCCTTTGAGCCTTTCTGGACTTGAAGTTCCCTCATGCTTGAAGCTTATAGTTTCCTGATGATACAAGCTGTTTTCAATTGTTCCTGCTTTTCTTCGAAGGCCTGCCTTTGATGAGAAAGAGACTTCCATGCCAGTCACCTGCTGCACGCCCCTGACCCAGCCCAGCATCCCCAGCTTCCTTCAGTACACTGCAAGGAGAGCACCGGCCCCTCTGTGCTCTGGCAATGCTTCTCGTAACACAGCATTGTGTTTAATTGTGTCTGTGGTCATTTTGCAACTGGAATCATGTCTTATTCTTTTTTCCTTTTAAAATCCCCAGCAAATTCCAAGAGCCAGATGTACTGTGGGGCTTCAGTACTTGTTGAATGAAAACATTACCTTCTTCTGTCGTAGTTTTCCGTGAAAATATATCTCATTGAGTAGTTTTGTGTTTTCAGTCCCTCTTCTTGCAAAATGTCTAATTTAAATGTGTTCCTTTTAGTGACTCACTGCATTAAGCACACTAGCATGAAAAAGTGATGACTTACTACTGGTGTTTTACAAACTTCTTTTGTCTTCAGTCTTGGCAGTCTGTAACGAGTTATTGGGAAACCACTTAAAGATATTCACAAGAAATGTGGTTTTTACATCAGAGAACCATCTGATTAAGCAGGACCCTGTTTGCATATGATTTTACACAGACATGATTTTAAGACTTTCTTATTTAAAAGAGTGCAGGGAGAGGAAAAGAGGCCCACACATATTCTGCTGAGCTCTCAAACAGTGGAGCCTCACAGTGCTGTATATATTGCTATCAGGCTCTGCCATGCCTTTATTTAAAGGAAAGAAAGAAGACATTTAATGGGAAGTGACAAGCTTCCACGAATTCTCCCTTTCAGTGAGCAACCGAGAACCATGCATACTCAACGGATTTGATTTTTATTGGCAAATTCCAAGGTTGGCAGCATGGCAGTTAAATTCCTTTTTGTGTTTTTGCTTTCTCTCCTCAGTGTCTCTCACTTACAAGTCTGACATCACATGCATAAAAATATAGTCAATTTTACTTATTTATGTCTTCGCACACACTTGTCAGTATTCTCTGTGTGATAATTCTTTACCTGTGGCATCAACTGTTGAGGAAAATTGACTTGGAATACCTACTCTTGGTTGATTTTTCTTAGCAACAGGCAGACTAGATCTATCTATAGAGATACATACAACTACATTGATCTATCTCTGTGTCTATCTATATATTATCGAGGCAGAGGGGCAGGGAGAGGGAAGAATGACAGGAGTTCTGTTAATTTCATGACCCTTGAAAAGTAACATTCATTTAGATAAACTATTGGCATGATAGTTGCCATTTAATTGTGTAGGAATTTATAAATAGTCTTATTTAATCTCACAAGATTTTAAAGCAGTATGTTTTTTTGTTGTTGTTGTTTTGATTTGTTTTTTGCAGTACTGGGGATTGAACCCAGGGGCGTTCTACCTCCACGCTACACCCCCGGCCCTATTTTTTTATACTTTATTTTGAAACCGGGTCTCACGAAGTTGTGGAAGGCCTCACTAAGTAGAGAGAGTGAGAGAGACGGGGAGAGAGAGAGAGAGAGAGAGAGAGAGCTGAGGCTGGCTGCGAACCTGGAACCTCCGGTATCCGCCTCCCAAAGTACTGGGATTATAAGCATGCACCACCATGCCCGGCTCTAAAGCAGTATGTTTTAAATGGGGATATAACATGAAACTTCAAAATTTTTTAATAGTTGTTGGAGCCTTGCATGGCTGAGATTTATTGTTAATCTCCTGATGGTCTGTAAGCCATCTATACTCAGCAAAGTGTTCAAGTCAGGAGTTGTGGGGTAGAAAATGCATATGTTATTGTAGCATCTCATCTCCAGATGGAAGCGAGGTCAGGCAACCTCCTTCCAGTGCTGCTCCACTGGCCTGCTAGCCTGTGATGTTTGATACTAATTGGTTTCCATTTTTCTTTGAAGACTGAATGCAACTCTTGTGAGATGTAGCTAACTAATTTGAGGCAAGGGAGGGGCTATGAGCCTTAAGCACTTTGGTACAATGATTTTATTATACATTGTAGGTGGTATTGGGCATTTTTAATTTCAACTGGAGTGACAGTTGTGTCTTGATTTCCAGAATGGCAGCATAATCCGTCTGTTTTCAGGAGGATTAGCAAGTCAAAGCTGCCTAGCTATTTCCTGTTAAACTTAATCGGTGAAAGTGCATTTTCCTTATAATTTGTCGAGTAATGTTTTGCTTCTTTTTATGACTAAGCACTTAAAGTTTTCTTCTACGATGTGAATACAGTGTTAAAGTTTAACAAGTATTTAAGAATTGGCTGGGAATCTTTTGAGTCCCAATCAGATATTTTGTATGCAATCATAGATATTTTGTATATGGTTACTATATTTAATAATTAATTATACAGTTAGCAATCAGGATATTCTTACAAAATGAAGATATATGCTAAAATGACTTCTCCTTATTTTTTAATAGTAAATTTAAATTTGATCTGAAAATCTGTAATTACTACAGACCACGTGTCCTCCATTTTTCCTATGTGCAGAATGACTCTTATGTATAGATTTCTGTTGGGAGTTTTCCTGCTTTTACAATATGATCTCCAGTCTTACAGGGCCAACATTGAAAGGAGAGTTAGGGAAGGGTGCTAGATAGAGAAGACCGAGGTGAGAAGCTGATGGGGATGAGACTGATCCATGTAATGGGACACAGTGTGTATAATAAGCTTGCTGTACACATTTATCCTTCTAGCTTCTGTTTATATTTGTGGCATTTAATAGCATATTTCAGGGTTATGGAGGTTTGAGAGAATGTTGCTTATCTGCTAACTGGTTTGATGCTTTTTAAGTCTTATAGATATCTGTAGTAGAAAAATAGCATGAATCATCTAGTCCAATCTGCTGAATTGTGAATTATGCTTAGAGTGTTTTGTCTGTCAGAATTTAGAGTACTGTTGTAATTATTTACAATTTCTTCTTTAGTGGTGTTATTCTCATTTTTTCTTTAGGAAGGTAAGTTTAAAAATGTCAGTGATGTTACATAACTGGAGTGTTTTTTTTAATTCTCTTTTTAAGGAATCTTTAAAATGCTTATGATGGTTGTAGTGATTCTTATAGCTTAATTTCTGCCAGTTTAATATTGGAGATGACTTAATTTGTTTTCTTTTTCCCTGCAGCTGTGATTGGGTTATTATACCCCTGCATTGACAGGCACCTAGGAGAACCACATAAATTTAAAAGAGAGTGGTCCAGTGTAATGCGGTGTGTAGCCGTCTTTGTTGGTATAAATCATGCCAGCGCTATATCCTTTACGCTGTAATGAAGCGCGCAGTACTAAAGCAGCTTCCAACAAACCAAAGGTTGAGCAGCCCTCGCAACTTCACTGTCGTCAGCCTGTGATATGCCCACTTAGTCATAAAAAGAATGCAAGCCATAGTGTTGAGACATCAGGGTGGCAGACATGCAATTAGTGTGGGGAATTGTCCTTCATTTAAAACACTGCTATGCAGTACCACTTAGAAACTCTGTACCTTTTAAAAATTCATGTCTTTTTCCCAAATCAGGTAACTTAATTACTTCCATATAGTTCTAGTGTTTCTAAGATTGGAACAGGCACATTTTCAAAGGATTTCTTTCCTCTTTTTGTTCTTCATTTAAGATTTGTCAATAAGGACATGCAGTGGCTTCTTATACTATTTTTTTTTCTCTTTGGTTTTCATTTTTCTTAAAGAAGTATTAATTTTTTTTAAAGGCAGATTATCATTTGGTTTGACCAATACCCAGAAAACCACAGTTCTTAAAGGTGGCATAAGTAGAAATATCTAACATAGAACCTTGGCTAAATATAACTATTTTTCTCCTAAGGTACATATTTCTTAACTTTTATCATTTGAGGATGCTGACATTTTACTTAGTGATTGATGGATATTTTTATAGTGTCCTAGCAGAAAGGGTAAGGTGGCCACCATTTCCCTTCTCCCCTCTCCCTTCTGCCCCCAGAAAAAAATGTCCACCCCTAGAACACATTTTTTTACCCTCCTAAGGTTTCATTCTGTCATCCTTCTTCCTTCCTCTATCTCCACCCCACCTTCTAGTTTTCCTTTGTAGAAGAGGATCTGGGAAATGCTGCTCCTGTCTTCTTTTTCCTAGAAGGTGTGGTTTAGACAGTGAAAGCGGCAGGAGCCCCAGGAACTGGGGAGAGCAAGAAGCAGTGCTCCAGCGCGCGGCTCGGGGCAGAAGACCCGCAGAGAGGGTGGGTCAAGGGGCAAGTCGATTCCTGTGCCTTTCGCCAAACTGTCGAGGTGCTTTTATGCTCTTGGGAACAGAAACCACGGAAGGAGGCAGGGACCCAGATTCTGAAAACAATTCCTGTGCCCAGTTTCACTGGACCTGCAGGTCTGTGAATTTGGAAGTCCCTCAGGGGCTTTTATTATTTTGATTTTCCATATCCCTTTGTATTAAGAAATTTCCCAACATGTTTATTTGAGATTTAAAATTTTATAGAAAACAAAGTAGTAGTCAGGAGGGCTTAAAAAGATGAAAGTCATAAGTTATAATATCTAGAAGGGAACTTAGAAATCACTTGGTTCTGTGTTTACTTTGTGAAGATAATGCGACACGTGGAAGGAGGCTAAAGAGGCTGGGTAACTTGCTAAGTCATTCACATTGCCAGCCTGTGACCAGAGCTAAGACCAGACCCCAGAGCTCCCGATTCAGATCTAAAAACCCCAGAGGAGTGCACATTCCTGTCTATCTGCTGCATTAAACCTTTCTATTCCACAAATTTGACCATGATTCCTGTTTTTAAATAGAGAAGCTTAAAAAGCCCTTTCTAGATTTTTAAAAATTTATATAAAATTTACACTATTTGCTTCATTCACTCTTTTCTTCCTCAGTGAAATATTTAAATATAACAATCTTAGCTGTCTGTCTTTTAAGCAAAACCCCAAATGTTTACAAAATTTATAGCATAGGCTTTTTATATTAGGTCACTTAGACTTTAGAAAATCACATGGTACTACTTTTAAGATTGATGTATTTTATTTGTTTTCCCTGGAAGCTTTCTTAATTTGCTTTGACTTTTACTGAAGTTAATTTAGTTAACAAAGATGGGCCTCATTAATAGCAAATTCTACTCTTTACATAAACATTTACTGCTCAGAGGAGAGGAATCAGCACTCAAAACATTTTCTTTGGAGTTTAAGTCTAATGACAGCTAAAGAGTAAGAAAGCTTTCCCAGGGGGCATACCCATGTGAGCCATAGGTTGCTTGATAAATCAAGCTGAAGCCAGGAATGACCTTAAGGGAGTGACACACAGCAGCCCACAGATGCTGAGAAGTCAGCAGTCATGCATGCAGGAGACTGGTTTGATCGGGATGCTGGAATGGTGGTAAACAGGGTGTTAAGGGAAGTAGGAAATGGCTTTGTATGCTTTGGGGGGGTGGCTTTGTAGTTGTAGCATGGCCAGTTAGGAGCTGGTTATAGAGCTACGGTGTGCCCTTTGGGATATAGATAATGCCCTTTTAATGACACTTGAAATTAATTCCTCTAGTGTAATCCTCTAGCAAAGAAATGAGAAAATTAAATTTGTAAGGCTTCATTTTGCCCAGAGATTTTGGAGTAGAAAAGGACTGTACATTTGTGAATAGATACTTAAGTAGGTGATGGGAATACAATATTCGAGCAAACTGTCCTATACTAAGAACTCTCAAGCACCAAAATACCTTGGCAGGTTGCAAGATAATGTTCACTTCAAGGCTTTATCCTCAACAAATTAAAACTAGAACAGTTGACATAATAGAAAGGGATACTGTGTCCTTGGTACTCTTGTTTCTGAACTGCATTATTATAAAATGTGTCTGTCAGTAAATCATACAGAGAATGTGGTACCCTGTTAAATAGCTGTCAGCTCTTCCATTTTCAAGTTCCCGTATGATTTTCTAGTAATTCTAAACCTGTTTGAGAAGTAATATTGGTTTCCTTTTTCTCAAAGTTCCTTTAGCACTACTAGTGTTCTGAAGCTTGCAGTTACATTCTTAGTAAAGACAGCATTTCTTAACTATTGGGTCTGACCTGATAATTGGGAATGTATATAGAATTACTTTTTGGAGGGGTTGTAGGTCAGTCAGACCTATTCATTAATGCCCCCTGTGTATCTGGTATTTAGTAAATTCCAGAGACAGCTTCAATCCTACCCAGCCTTATATGTTATTTTAAAAGACTGAATGTACTCAAGAATCAACAATTCCCTCAACAGTGGCATCTCTTATTTTAGAAAACTAAACTAGACGATATTATTACAAGTTCTAAGATGACTCTTTAACACTGATCTCAGAAAGTGGATTTTGATAACAACATTCAGCTGTCTCTCACATTGGCTGCATTATCCATTGGTCTGTGGTGGACTTTTGACAGATCGAGAAGTGGTTTTGGTCTTGGAGTAGGAATCGCTTTCTTGGCAACCGTGGTCACTCAACTGCTAGTCTACAATGGTGTTTATCAGTAAGTAGCATTCCTTTCTTGTCTGCTAGGTAAAAAATAATAACTACATTCAGAACTGAGAGTTTTGAAATTGGGTTAGGCAGTTTAATCTACAGAATAACTTATTTCCATTGGAATGATCTTACGTGTACTTGCGCTTCCTTGGGGGGTTGTTAAAATATTTCTGTCATTCTAGATACACATCTCCAGATTTTCTTTATGTGCGTTCTTGGTTACCATGCATATTTTTTGCTGGAGGCATAACGATGGGAAACATTGGCCGACAACTTGCAATGGTAAGCTGATGCTTAGTTATTCATTTTTCTGTGTGAGATACATGACAAATGTCAGTCCTTCTTTAAGGGAAAGCAGTTTGTAAAGACAACATTCTGTGATTTCTCTCTTGTACTGTTAAAAAAAAATCATTTGGAAGAATTTAATCACAGGAATATTAAAAGTTGAGGAACTACTGGAGAGAAAAGCTAAAATGTGTTATGGATAGGATGAAATAATTCATTGATGATATGGGGACATTAGGTGTTTTTTTTAAATGAATGTACAAATTCTACTCAAAAAGGGACAGTTTTAAAAGTGAAAGGGACACTACTAATAACCACATTGCTAAAACATTTGTAAATTAAGACTGTCTCCAACAAATAAAATGTTTGATCATTTTAGTTATGAAGGAAAAGGACATTGTTGAGAACCCCAGTCGTGGTGACAACAGTTAGGGAATAACATTCAGAGGCCACAGCAGTTTCATGAACAAGTGCTGTTGTCACCTTTACCATTTTAGCCAGCTCAGAGAATAGAGTGATTTGCTATGCTATCTTTATGACAATCTGGCCACCCAATTATTCTAACTCCACTCCTTTCCTTTCCTTTCCTTTCCTTTCCTTTCCTTTCCTTTCCTTTCCTTTCCTTTCCTACTTCCCTTGTTTGTTTGTTTGTTTGTTTATTGATACTGGGGGTTGAATGCAGGGGCATTCTGCCTCTGAACTACACCCCCAGCCCTATTTTATTTTTTTTATTTTGAAACAGAGTCTCCCTAAGTTGTGGAGGGCCTGGATAGTTGCCAAGACTGTTCTCGAACCTGTGATCCTCCTGTGTCCGCCTCCCAAGTACTAGGATTATTAGGCATGTGCCACCATGCCTGGCTGGTTTCCTTTATTTTGAATTGTGGCTATACATTTTTATAGCCATACATTAAAAATACTATTTTGAGTGGAATCTTTTGTTATATAATAAATGTTTTCCTTTAAACCGTAAGGTGATTTGAGGAAGCAGTTATCTGAATTCACTGCGTCAGTCCTGCCCTTAGCTCATGACCTGTCCGTTGCTGATTTGCCTTCCTGAGTGAGGAAACCTACTTCTTGTCCTCTCACGTTACAGGATTTACCTGAATTACACACTGCTATCATTTGCTTGTAATGAAGAAACCTCATCTTCCTCTTACTTCTGGCTGTGGGACTTTCTCTTTGAGAACATGAATTTGCTTTTTCCTGTTGCATTTGTTATTTAATCTTGGTGATTGTGTAATTCTCCAACTCCTGGAGGAATAAAGTAGGGATATATTAAAATACTCATTTTTAGAGCTTTTCAGTTTATGTGGAAGTTGTAATTCCAAAGAGATTTTACTCTATTAACCTTTTATCTTTTACATTTTTGCAGTATGAATGTAAAGTCATTGCGGAAAAATCTCATCAAGAATGAAGAAGGCAAGAATATATCTTTTGTACAGAAAAATAAGAAGAAAAGACCATGTAAATGATAGATACACCAACAAAACTTTGGACTGTAAAATTGCCAGGAGGCAATTTTTCCCTTGATCGGTGTATAGAGATATGCACACACACATTATTACTGCAATCTGTGATTGCTTCATCTGTAAATCAGTTAAAAACCTTTATGTATTTGACTTAAATAACTGTAAGATATATGTGTATTACATTTAAAAATATGTTGATTAATAGATGAAAATTTTAAATTAATTTTTTAAACATACCATACATTGTATCACAATGTAGATGTGCCAAAATATTCTTGTACTGTCACGAAGAGTATAAGAATGCTTTGAAAAATTTATACATTTAGTGAAATAAAATAAGAGGGAAGCCGAAAACAAAGCGACGAGCGGCAAATGGGAAGCTGGCATTTTCTCTTTGACTTACTGTTGTGCCTTTTCATTTTTCTAATCACAGCAGTACGAGTCGTGAGTGCCCCAATGTGTGGTTAGTTTCTATTTTGGTGTTGTTTTAGGGAGTTTTGAGTATTTTAATATATGATGAAAATGAGCTTCTATAGAATGGTCTCAAACCTGCATTACTGGAGAGAACCCAAAGAATAATTTTCCATTTTGACGGATTTTGCTGGAGGTATATGTGATGAGGTGGTAATGTTATCAGCATTAAATTATTTTGAGTCTGAACTTGGAAGAATACATATAATTAAAAGTTAGAGAATTTACAGAGAATAAATATATGTTTGGGGACTCCAAAGTGACCTTTTGCAGTGCTACAAAGTGTAAAGTGATATTAGCTGTCATTTGCATTATAGAATCTCACTGCTTTTGCACATGGTACATAGAAGAAACTCCAAACAAATCAAAATGAAGTTGCTAATCTTATCGGGTTCTGTAATCTGTTGTTTTCTATAAAGCAAACTGCTTTAGCCGGGCTTAGTCATATGACTGATTGCCAGTGGAATACCTGGATTTGCAGCCTTACCATATACAGTCTGGAGAATGGATGTATTCATGTCCACTGGTAAGCAAATAGTTCAAGTTTGTTGAAGAAAACCTTGAGATGGCATTCTGCACACGCCGAAGATCTTGGTAACAGTTTGGGACATATCTTTTTTGACAATACAGCCATTTAAGTATGGTTTAAACATATTCTTTGATAGCTCCCCCCCAATTTTTCTTTTTGAAATTGTTGATGATTGTCTCATACACAAGAGCAAAATCTCTGGGTCCCGGTGAGTGTTGGAGTGAGCGAGAGAACGCACATGTAGATGTGGGTGCGCGTACGCTCATGCTTTTCTAGAATGTCAAGTGAGTATTTTGAAATTTTCAGTTTTAAAACAATTATCAGACTGAGATCCTGTATGCCAAACTTTATTCTGCTGCTTTTATGTTTTCAGGCCGAAAGTGTGAAAATCCTAGGAGGATTTCATACTGAATATGTATACACAAGCTTAACTATAGTGGTGGTAAACAAACTACTATAATTTATTATTCTATCTTCTGGATAATGTTATTCATTTAGAACAAATAAGGTATATTTTTAGAATCAACTTTGTAAGCACTATAAATCTTTAATAAGTTATAAAGTCTATGATGTGTTTACATTGAAAATTGCTGTTAAAAGCAAGATGTATTAAATATGTAATTATCATCTTGGCTAAGAGTCATTTTTTTCCCTCATGGTAAGTCTTAGAATATAGTACTATGGATTAATCTTATAAAATTAACATATGTGACTGGTTTTACTAAAAAATGAAAGGAAACTAAGTATAGTATTAGGGAGAGTAAATGATTGTCCTTGGAGTTCTTAAATTATTTTCAGACTATCTAGAAAATAAGAAAAGATAATTATGGCAAAATAAAATGGTTTCAAAATTTTAAAAATATATAAATGTATAATACTTATTTTTGCAATAAAAGTGGTAAACAATTTTTTAACATTGATACATTGGCAGTTCTTTGCTTTTATTATTGAAAGATACAGAAATTTGAATAGCTAAAACCTTGGGACCAAATTCTACGAAAAAACAAGAAAACAAATTAGCCATGGTCCGGCAAATACTTTGTTGAAAATTTTATTTACACTGAGTTGTTTTATCTTTATTAAGGCCATGGGTCCTCTCAATGGTTCGTACATTTCACACGTCTTGTGCTTGCTAGGTGGAATCCAGACTTGCCCAGTGCCCCTCAGGACTTCTGTACACCTTTTGGCACACTTATTTTCGAAATGAGGTATATTCTGTTAAGGCAATTCTGCCAGTGATGGTCTGAAAAATAGCCTAAACTCTGTGTGTCTGAAAACTTTTCATTCTTGAAAAGCAGTTTAACACGCTGTGTAATTCTAGGTTCACCATTTTCTTTTTCCTCCTTTATCACTTTGAAGACTTTTAACTCCATGTCTTCCGTCATCTCACATTGCAGATGACAAGTCTGCTGTTAGTGTGATTTTCCTTCCTTTGCCGGCAATGTCTTCTCAGTCTAGATATTTTACATGATTGTCTCTTTATCCTTAAGGTGTTTCAGTTTCTCTCTGATTTGTTTTTATTTTTCTTGCTTGTATTCAGTATGTATTTTCAATCATGTCTTCAGTTCTGGAAAGTTCTCAAATGTGGCTGCACATTGGAATTACATGGAGAACTGTAAAACAATGCTGATGCCTGGATCCCACCCCCAGAGGCTCTGGTATTATTTATTGGACTAGGTGTGCCCTGAGCATTTGGACTGTTGAAAGTTCCCCAGGTGCAGCGTAGGCTGCCACCCACTGGTGTAGTTTTATGATAAAGGGGGAGGGTCCACGAGAAAGATGAGATGGTAGTAACATTGGAAATGAAGCACGAGGGACACTTTGAGATGCATTTTAGAGGAAAATCATCTGAACTTAGTGACTTGGGTGTGAAGGTTAAGGAAGAGGAAGAGTCAAATGTGACTTAGTTTTCTATCTTTGGGAAATAAGTGGATGATATTTCCATAAACCAAAAGAGGAATGCAGAGAAGTAGGTGAGAGGTGAAGCTAATGAGTTTGGTTCAATATGCTGAGGCTCAGGCTACGTAGGGGACATCTGGAGAAGATGTCGGAAGCATTTGAATATCCAAGTAAGTAGATGTAAATAAGGGAGTCATCAGCATATGGCAGTAAAAAGGAAGCTGTGGGAGTGGATGAGATCACCCAGGGAGCACGTTATGGCGAGAAGAAAAGCCTGTGGCATGCTGGCACGTTGGCAGAGAAGCCAGAGAGGGAGGTAAAGGGAATGCAGCCAGGAGGAGAGAAACCAGGAGAGCGTCCTGGATGAAGCAGGCAGGAGAAAGTTTGAGGCAGAGGGTAGCTGGTACTATGCAGTGCAGTTGGAAGGGTGAATTCATCCTAGAAGTAAATAAAAAGGCAATCTTTGATCATTTTATGTTTTTGAAAATGCTTTTACTAATGTGTCACATATTAACTTTTAAAGTGTTTCATTGTATACTAATAGAATAGCTCACAAAATACTTTTTATTTATTTTACTGATGCATATTAATTATACAGAATGGTGGGTTTCATTTTGGTGTGTGCATATAACATTAATTGATCAATTTCATTCCCCAATAACTCTTCTTACCTTCTCCCTCCCCGATCCTTTTCCTCTAGGCTATTGGTCTCCCTTTTACTTTTACTTTTTTTTTTTTCTTTATTTCCTACTAGCTCTCACATATGAGAGAAAGCATACAACCCTTGCCTTTCTGAGTCTGGCCTATTTTGATTAACATGTTGTTTTTTAGTTCCATCCACTTTCCTAAAAAGGACCTGATTTTATTTTTCTTCATAGCTGAATAAAACTCCATTGTGTATATGTATTACATTTTCTTTATCACAAAATATTTTTTTAAGTAAAGCCTGATTACATACCAGGAGTGAAGAGAGCTGAGGACAGCTAGAGAATTTGAAAGAATGGTGGAGTTTGGGCAACATCTATGAAGAGTGGACGTAGGACCTGACTAGAGATGAAGAAAGAATTGCCAGTCAGTTTTGAGGCCGTCGAAGACAGACAGATAGAGGAGAGCAGTCAGATGTGTGCAGTGGAACTGTTCAACATACTGTGTCATGCCTGTGTGGGCAGCAGCCAATAGGTTAGGACAGCCACGATGGAGTCTAGCTGGGGACTCACTGGTCAGCGAGGCACAAAGCTAAGTGAAAAATTAATGGCCCCTAATGAAAGACTGAGAGCCGAGGGAACAGGGTGAAGGCAGACAACTGTGAGTCTGAAGGGGATGAGAAACCCGGTTTAATGGGAAGGTGGTAGGTTGGGGTTTGTAGGCAGAAAGGAATGTAGTGGAACACTTCCAGATCTTGATCAGGTCCAGGGCAGGAGCCGAGCACCTATGTTTTCCCAGTTCAGTGCAGTGGTGGAGATGAGCCGCCGTGGAGTAGAGGTCGGTGCCGATGGTGAGGTTACCTGAAATGGTCAGAGGTCAGGTGGGAAGGAGGGAGTCGTCGGAACTCCACCATCGAGTGAAACAACTATGCAGATGCCTTTTTTGTATTGGGATTTTAACTGGAATCCCTTTCTTCCTTGAGTGTGTGTGCATCTGTGTTGTGCACATGAATAGTTGTTGTCATCTCGGGTATTCTGAAATTTCACCACAATATGTTTAGGAATGGATCTTTTTCTCAGTTCTGTTCAGAGACTTTTTTTTAATTCTGGGAAATTTTCTCTGATTTTGTTCTGGATATTTTTTATGTACCATCTCTATTCTTTTCAAAGTCCTCTATTCAAGCGCTCATCAACCTTTTGTTTCTGTTTTGTGTATATCTCTTAGCTTTCTTCTGTTGTACATTCTAGAAGAATTACTTCTCTGGGTCTTCCAGCTCACTGAGCTGCTCTTCAGCTGCATCCATTCCGCATTCCGCCCATCAGGTTTTTAATTTCAGTGACCACAATTTTAATTGTCAAGATCTCTGCCTTTGAATGGAAGGGTACTGCCATTCTTGTATCCTCTCAGGATATGAATTACTCTTCTCCTAAAGTTTTCAACTCTTCCAATGAGCCATCGCAGGGGAAGGCAGGACGATCCTGCACCAGTCTAGTGCCCGTGGCTTGCTTGGGCTCACTGCTGTGCTTTGTGGGACTAAGTCTCCACACTCAGCACTCACATCAGGGATTTGGTACTGAGTCCCTCCTCCTGCCAAGGTGTGTGAGCAGTGTAGAAGGGGTGGCCAGTCTGGCTCCTTCAGCAGGACCCCTCGGGTCGGTTGCCCTCGGCATTTCCAGCTCCAGGCATCAGCTAGCACTGAGCTCACAATCTCCCTGCTCCCACTGTTGGCAAGTCCTCTCCTTGAGTGTTTTGAGTAGTTGCTCCCCTCTATCCAGCTACTCCCCACTGTTTTCTCCCTTCCAGGGAATCCTTGAAGTTTCTGGTCCATGGAAGATACTCTTATTTTGTAGTATCGGTGTAGATTCCTTTTCTTTTTTTAAAAAATTTATTGTTATTGTTTCTATTTCTGTGAATTTGCGGTGAGAAGAAAAAGTTCTACCTTGTGTAGTCTGCTGGGGCTCAAACCCAGGGCCTCACACGAGCTGAGCGAGCCCACTACTAAGCTATACCCTAGCCTCTCTCGTGACTCAATTTTTAATACCACAAAGTCATACCATCTCCTTGCTGATTTGACTTTACATTTCAAAAACCCAATTTAGATAGTAGCTGAGATAAATGGTGAAGTCAGTGGTTTCTTACTAGAAAAATTGGGATGTAGAGATAGTGTACCCCCTCCCCCCCCACCGAAATACACATAGTACATTCGGCTCACTGGGTCGGCAAGCATCACCGTGGCTGCCCCTGCTGGCTGCCTTTCCTTTTATCGCTGATGAAATCTGTGGAACCTGTCATCTTTCTTTGTGATTTACAAGATAGACTTTTCCAGGGTATGTCAACTGTCCTGAAGACAATGTTGTTAAGTATCAGATTTGGCAGATCAGATAGATAATGATGTGCCTGGGAAAGACTGGGCTATTGATGAGCCTCACGTCAAAACTGATTGCCATATATGGACGATTTTTCCTTTTCACCGTTTCCCTGGTTTTGGTGTCTGTGAGGATTTTTCATGAACAAAGGGCAGTTTGGATTCCAAAGCAAAATTGTGCTCTAGTGACTGGTCCTGTTCTGCTTTCACAAGGCAGGATCTGAAACTGCCGGTCATCCTGAGGCTTTTCAAGCCCAGGGGTGGGTTCTAAAAGTAATGAGCACTTGGGAGACATACTGCCGTTTAAAAATAATCCTTTTTATTACTGTCCGGAGAACAAGAAATTCAGGACCACTGTGCATCCGTGAAATTATTTCCTGGGCGAGGTTTGTCCTCTTCGGAAACACTTTCTGAGGAAGCGTGTACAGCCTGTGATCACGGATCGATTCCTTGTGATGAGCAACCGAGGAGACAAAGAAAGAACCTAAGTGCTGATTGTTTGTTTTAGAACCAAAGTTTCTAAAGCGCGTTCCCTGGGAGTTTCTGCCACTGAATAAAACTCGTTTCTGTTCCTGTTATAGTCATCGCACGCCACTACCAGGCCTTCTGGGAACGTCTGCTCAACCAAGGTATGACAGCAGTTCTACTTTGAAACAATCTTTCTGCTTCTACAAAAACTGAACGTTTTCCAGCAGGACGTTACAAAGTGCTACCCCATCACCTTAGGATCAGCTCAATGCACCTGGTGTGCAAAGTCTCTACACACTTGGCTCAGGAAGTCTGCAGACTGACAAATTTAAAATGAATCTTAAAGATTTTTCTAAAGACAAATCTTTGTGGAATTTTCAGTGCCCTCAACCTGGTACATGTCAAACTCATGCTTAAGCTTAAGAGAAAGCAAACCAGTACATGTTGAAGCAAATCTTTCTAGAATATATGTGAAATTCATCCTAAATTGAGACTGAGGTTGAGGTTTTTTTCCAGAAAAAAATTGGTGAAAAATAAATCCTTGCTATTTTTATCTGACTTCCAAACGGCAACTCGTTTTCATTAATGTGTAACTGGGTTGGTGTATCAGGGTAGTGTCTGCTATAAGAAATGAACCCTTGAAATCTTGGGATTATTTCACACATATATGACACGAACAGCCTGGCTCATGGGAGGCATGGTTCCATGGCATGTGTTTGTCCCACCGCAAGCATGCAGCCTCATGTGTCACCGAGGCAGAGAAAGAAGGGCATGGGTTCTGGGTCCACTCCTCTCTGCTCGAGGCCAGAAGCGGCGTGCTGCACACGGGGCAGGCCTCATCTGATGATCTTGACTAACTGCGAGGAGGGGGCTGGGGTGTATAATCTTCCCGGGAGGAAGAGAATAACCAAATACTGGTGATCTCTGGTAATGTTCACCACTGTTGGTATAAAGCAGTAGCATTCCATTCTCACTAGAATATTCTCCCTCAGTAATTCATGGTGAACACCACTATAAGAAAGCACTTTTTGTGATAAAATTTAAAAATAAAATTATAGTATTTAAAATACATAAAATATAAACTTCTAAGTCCTAGGATGGTGAGAGAAGAGACGGGTTGGCTTTTGCTTTGTCCTATCATCTAAAAGGAGGATGAGGGGAGGGAATGAATCAAGCATTCCCTTTGTGTCTCCTGTGAACACCCTCAATGCACTCTTGTGGATACTGACCCCAGCTAATGGCTGCCCAGGTCTGTGTGTTTTGAACAGCAGAACAGGGTTTCAGACCCTGGTATCACTTTGCTCTGATGACCTGGGAGTCCTCCTGTCACCACACTCTATCGTTCCTGCAAGGCCCTTGGCTCCTTATGACTCATGTCACAATGTCACGTATGCATCTCCAACAGGTTTCTAATACTGTCACTGAGAATAAATGACTCGGCATAGTAGGCATTGTTGACATGAATGCAACCTAGATTTTTGGTAGAAAAGAGACTTTGTAGATATACTTTGGTTGAATCTGTTCCTCCGCTCTGTCACCCAGGTTTCTTTAGGACATTAGTACAAACATTCCTAGAAAGCCTAGTGAGTTCCCCCTTCAGTGAGTGCGTGGAGTTGGAACTCAAGCCTCTTTCCACAGCAGAGGTTCCTCTGCAGCCTCCACAGACCCAGTCCCTGGAAATATGACAGAATAGAAAAGAGAATTTTAACAAGTTTTGACTTCTGACCTTTAGAAAAGTTCACTCTGAGAGAAGCCTGTGTGAATTATTGTCCCGGGTGGTATGGTTTCTGATGTGACCCATACCATGTAAGTACTAGCCTCTTGGGAGGCATGCAGGGCTGTGTAGATGGTACATTCTGTAAGCGGAAGGGCAGAGCATTCCCATGATAATCAGGAGAAGCCTCTGAAAGATGAGGGCACAGGCACTGACAAGGTTTGAAAGTGTGTGTGGTGGTGGTGGGGTACCAGGGATTGAACCTACTGAGCTCAGGGGTTCACCACTGAGCTACAACTCCAGCCCTTTTTATTTTGAAATAGGGTCTCACTAAGTTGCCAAGGTTGGCCTCAAACTTGCAATCCTCCTATCTCAGCCTCCCAAGTACTGTGATGATAGGTGTGTGCCACTGTGTCCTGCTTAAAGGGGTTGACTCAGCTTGAGGAGGTGAGGGTCTTTCTTCTTGAATGGTCTGATTAAGTTGAATCAGTTGGCTTTTCATTACTATAATGAAATATCTGAGGCAGGCTACTTTATAAAGAAATGAGATTAATTTTGACTCACCTTTTGGAAGCTGGACGTCCAAACAACATGGTGTGGGCTCTGGAGGATGAGCATGCCTGGCTGCATCACATCCTGGCAGGAATGTGTGTGTACCTCTGTGTGGTTTCTCTCCCTCTCCTTATAAAGCCACCAGGATTCAATGGGGGGGGGCTCCATCCTACTGACATAATCTAATCACTTTTCAAAGGCACCACCTCTATACACTGTAGTCAGATTAAGTTTCTACTCTCTTGGTATCAATAACAGAAGACTTGGGGGATTAAACTCCCTTGTGAGTTTGGAGAGAGAAATCATATTCAAACCCTAGCAGATGGGAAAACCATATGGACAGATAGGGGAACACCCAGTCTGCTCATGGTGCAAAACAGGTAGAAGAAGTGGTGGAGATAGGACTTAAATGTAGGGCTTGGCTTCTCTTTGGAAATTTAAATGACTTTCATAAAATCCACAAGCAAGGCCAGCATCCACTCACCAGGGTAAATAGCTGCCCATGGAGGTTACTTTTAGGAGTTCTGCAAGTTGATACCACCCATCTTTCACAGTTCTTGGCACTCCCATTACTAAGCAGCATTGAAAAAGAACGTTCTGAGCGTGATCAAGGTATGATCCTGGGGTGCGAAGGAGAGAGCCAGGGAAGAGTTGGCCTTGGGCGCCAGACAAATCCTGACTTGAACTCTGGGGAAGTCAGTTACAGGCACGGGGCCTGGGCAAGCGCCTCAAGCTTGCTTTCTTTTGTATTGTATTGTTTTGTGTGTGTGTGTGTGTGTGTGTGTGTGTGTGTGTGAATGCGGATTGAACCCCGGAGCGTTCCACCTCTGGAGTGCTCTACCTGTCAGCTACACCCTCAGCCCTGTTTTCTTCTTTATTTTGAAATAGGGTCTCACTAAGTTTGCGGAGGGCCTCACTAAGATGTTGAGGCTGGTTGCGAACCTGCGACCCTCCTGTGTCAGCCTCCCAAGTACTGGGATTACAGGCATGTGTCACCATGACTGGCTGTGCCAAAAGCTTTCTAAACTTCAGGTTTCTCACCTACAAGATGGAGATACAATATCCCCTTTTGAGAGTTGTTAACATGAAATGTGATAATTTAAAAGGCTTAGCTCATAAGCCAGTCCGATTAAATATTAGTTCCTTTTCTTTCCCTTTCTCCTTACACACTTCAAAGCATGTGGACTGAGCCAGTGCCCCGACATCTCCTCCCTAGCGTTTCTGTCTAAATGAAGGGAAGCATAATATACGAATCCACCATGCCTGCCGACCACCAGGCCACAGCTTCTCCCATTGAGTAGGGAGTAGGAGGGAGTAGGGAGCAGGGAGTAGGAGGTAGGGCAAAAACCAGGCCAGTTATTGTTACACCGATTACCTGATTATTTGCTCAGGTCTGGAGGTCTGAGCAGGTGAGGTTGGGGCCGCTGTTCCTGAGGGAAGCTGGGAGTGAGGGCAGGATGCCATGAGACCACCAGAGGGAAGGGAGGAGGTAGGAGATCAGAGATGGGTTCTGTCTGCATCTTATTTTTACCTAGGGATGATGGCTGTCCTCATCCTTTACAGTGTCACCTCTGTGAAAGTACAGTTTCTCGAAGGAGGAATTACATTTTAATTAGCTACGAGGTGCCTGATTTCTGACGTCTCCGTCCTTTTCTCCAGGCCTCCTCGTTTAGGATTATTTTTGCCCGTGTCCGCCACTTGCCTGCTTCTCTCATGTGTATCAGAAGGAAACCACGGAGCTGCCTGGAAATCCTATTACCAGACCTCAGGATATTAATTGTCGAGTTCTTCCCCACGGTTACACAAGTGCTGAAAAAGTGGTTCTCTTTCAACAGTGTCTTGTCAAAACGCCAGGCACAGTTTGTTTTTGACATTTTCTGCTACTGTTAAATAATAGTCTTGCTTCTGTCATAGCTAATGTTGACTTGAAGGCATTTGGAGGGCATTTCTCAACTCCAGCCTTAACAGCAAGACCCAAGTCTTGACAGATATTTTTCTTGCTTGCCCAAGGCAACTGAATGTAAGGGTCACGACATTCGCTTTTCTAAGCTCTAAGGAAATTTGAAATGGGCGCATGCCACCTAAAACTTTAGATCCGATTGTGCATGCGCATGATATAAGCACAAACGCATACACAGAAGTCGAAATTCTTGAAGTTTTGCCATCCTAGGATTGACAAATAAATTAAACAGTATCCCAGTTTAGGACTCCTCAGATCTGGCTGTTCTGCCTTGGTAAACCTGTATCTGTTGGAGTGTCATACTTAATTATGGATCTCTTTAAAATCAATAAGCATTTTTATTGTTTCTGTATTTGCGACGGAGCAAGCCCCTGAACGCTTCCCAGCTAGCTGAGTGTGTGCTGCGTGCCATCTGTCAGAGAGAATCTGGCTCTCCATGCCCAGTGCTTTCCTGTGTTGCCGCGTCCATTAGGAATTTAATTCATGTTCCTTTTTCCACCTTTGTGCAAAAGCATCTTCTAACGTTTTCCTCTAATGCCTTACTTATAGATGGAACACGTAGAGACCTCCTTTCCGAGGGGATTGCTATTTGTGAAATGCTTTTCATTTATGAAGTCATGGAAGGGAAGGCAAGAAAAAAAAATTGGGCAAAGCAAGTGGGAACTGTAGAAGAATTCTGTGGAATTGCGTAGGAGTTGGCATTATTTGTATGTGAAGAGGCCAAGAAATGCGCGGTTGGTTTCAACATAAATACCAAAAGAATGGCTAATTGTGCAAGTCTGTTTCGCATTTCCAGAAGAAGAGAAATACATTAGTCATGAGGATTTCCAACAACTAAAGGTAACTTGGGTTCAGAGCTTTACATATGGAACCACAGAGGATAAACTTAATGGCTACTGCCCCGCAACACACTTTGACACACCTATGCCTCCAAACTCAGATTCATCTTTAAGTTTTGAGAAATAAGTTGTAAAGGTTTCCTAAATTACAAAATCTGAACATGTGAATTGTTCCATCGTCACTTCTCACTTACTGTCTCTTCCTCTTTGCTTTTATCCTGAGGCTGATGTGTACCGGGGAGATGAGTTTTAGATGACAGAAGTTGTTTTTCTTTTGAGAAAAATACGGATTTCCTTAAACTCAAGATCCCATAATGATTCCTCTAGATCACTCAGCCACTTGACTGATGTACAAGACTGACAGGAGAGAATGGTAGAGCTGGGTGGGACCCTGGAATTCATCTAGGACAGTCCATTCTGGTTCTTTAGTGAAGAAGAAAAAGCACACATTGGTTAAGTGCTTGTCCCAAGTCACAAAATCAGCAGTGGCGGAGTCAGACATTTCAGTCACTTTAATAGGGGTTAGCATTTTAATTCATAAAAGGTAGAGATTTCATTTTAAGACAATGCAAGATGTCTGTTGTGAAAGGATGCACAATTACAAAGGACAATGATTTGTGACCATACATAGTAGCTGGTAAATAACATTGTCTAGTTCAGGCCTCACACATACCAACTCATCTAACTGCCCCAACAAAGACATGTGGTAAATATTATTATCCATAAAGTAAAAAGTCAGTGCTTCACATGTGAAGTTGGTACCCTATGTGGGAAGAAACAGAGGATTTGAGGCTATATGTAACCTTCCAAGTTGACGCAACTAGATGAGCAGCTGGGGATGGAGCCAAAGCCCCTGTTCCTCCAGGATGCAACTGCACTGACTATGGGTGTCAGTACAGTGATTTGGTAGAATCGGGCTTATTCCTGTACACTGTTAGATGTGAGACTTAAACATATATGTGGAAGTCATGCCCTGGCCCTTTCTAAACATACTTAGATTTTAATTGGAGCCACGAACGACTTCACTAGTACAATTCTTGGCAAAGATGAGTTCTGAACCTGAGATTTACTATTTTGTCATGCAGTGAGTTTGATGTCTTAAGGGTTAAATTGTCTCACAAATAAATAGGATGCAAAGCATACCTTATTAATACATTTTCATTTTTGACTTAAATTTGAACCTCTAAACCATTCTATTACATTCACTTTTTTTTTTTTTTGTGGTACTGGAGGTTGAACGCAGGGGCGTTCTACCTCCGCGCTACGCCCCCGGCCCTATTTTTTATACTTTTTTTTTATTTTGAAACCGAGTCTCATGAAGTTGCGAAGGGCCTCACTAGGTAGAGAGACAGGGGGGGAGAGAGAGAGAGAGAGAGAGAAGTGCTGAGGCTGGCCGCGAACCCGGATCCTCCGGTCTCCGCCTCCCAAAGTACTGGGATTACAAGCGTGCGCCACCACGCCCGGCCCTATTACATTCACTTTTAAAACTAAAGTTGGCATATTGAAAAAAATCTAAAATGTTGGTATGTTCATAATAGAAAAACTATGCAATGGACCCTTCATTTAAAAAATTCTATTAGATTTACATATGAAAAACATCGCAAGCATTATTTATGAAATTTGAAGGGATTTCTGTATATTTTGATCTCTTCTATCTTGATATTTGTGACCTTAATGAAGATAGGACAGAAAAATATGATTAGAGGCTAATTGTCAGATCAAGAACCATAATTAATCAATAGAAATGGAAGAGGTCAACGATTTCCCCTGCTTCTGCCCCACTATTATTCCTGGAAAGGATAGTCCTACACACCACCTTAAACCCTGTCCTTCCCTCAGCGCATCCTTCCTAATTAGGCCACTAAGGATACTAGAGATACAAGGTCACATGGAAGAACAGGGTTGGCTCAATGATAATCCAGTGCTGACCATTATATTAGTTGAGACTTTGGGGGTTATGTGTGACAGAATATCTTTTTCAAAATGACTTAGCCAAGGAATACATTTAGTGATTCATGAAACTAAAGACAAGTTCCCACATACTGATGGGATTCATATTTCTAAAACCACCCCCAGGACTCATCTTCTTCCTATCCCTTTGCTCTTTCTGTGGACTTGGTGTTATTCTTGGACTTCACCCCGGCCCTATGTCCTGTCTCAGCCATGCTCTGCTTCTCAGAAGCCTCAGCCAAAGTTTCATCATATCTTATTGGCTCTGGTCAGGGCAGGTGTCCATTACTGAACACAAATCCCCATGGTTGGTTCTGTGCAGAGAAAATAGGATGTGATGAAAAAGCAAAGAACGAATTAAAAACGAAAATCAAACATGTTCTATATCAGAGTTAAAAAATCATAATGAGGCCGGGCGTGGTGGCGCACGCTTGTAATCCCAGTACTTGGGAGGCGGAGACCGGAGGATCCGGGTTCGCGGCCAGCCTCAGCTACTTAGTGAGGCCCTCCGCAACTTTGCGAGACGCAGTTTCAAAATAAAGTATAAAAAACAGGGCCGGGGGTGTAGCTCGGAGGTAGAACGCCCCTGGGTTCAATCCCCGGTACCACAAAAAAAAAGTCATAATGAAGTATAAGCTACAAAATCAAGAGAAAGGAGCTACATACAAAGAGAAACAGAGTCAGTAGACAGTGAGGAGAAGGAGTGAGGGGAAAGAGAGAGAGGGGAAGAGAGAGGGTGGGGGGAGAGAGAGAGAGAGGAGAGGAGAGGGGGAGAGAGAGAGAGAGCGAGAGAGATTATTTAATGTCTTTCTACTTCCCTTGAAACCTATGCTTTCCTTCCAATAAAGCCTTTAAAAATGATTCCAGTGGGGCGATGTTCTGTAGCAAATGGCCATGACCAAGAGTGTTTGCTCGAGCTCCCTTCATCCATTCAGGCTGGATTCCAGATAATATGGAAGGTGTCGAAGCCCTTCAGATAATTCGTGTCCTTCAATGGGAAGAGAAGCCTGCTTGCCAAATACAACACCCAAAGACTACATGTATGCTTTGAACAAAAGGATCTTGGAGGCTCATGAAACTTGAGGTTCTGAGGGTGTTTTGGTTTTCAGATAATATTCAATTTCATGAGAATCTTATCTTTCTGCATCCTTCTCTCCCCCAGCCTAACATTCTCCCTTGGTGTAATGGAGGAGGCTCCTGATTACCAATGTAGTTAAGTGTGAATTGGCCATACTTCTTTTTACAGAGGATCTTCTTTTGCAAATAAGAATATTTAGTTCAATGAGGTGGAGACACCATTGAAGAAATTTTCTTGAATCTGAGCCGAACCACAAAGAAACCATTTCAATCTCTTGTTTGAAATGAAAACTACAAAAGGAGATTCTAGAACCTCTCCAAGATATCCATCTCAAATGTTTAGCTGTTTTCGCCTTCATTTGGCATCCACCAAATCCTGGATTAGAGGGATGGGGAGGTCAGTTTGCTCTTTAAGATGACAGGAACATATTTTATTCAGTTTTTGCTGCAGAGCTCAAAGTAGGCAGTCTGGGGCCATTCGTGGATAAATCTGTTTATGGTGCCTATGGTGCCACCATTTGTGAGAAAGACTGTTGTCTTCCTTCCTCCCTTCCTTCCTTCCTTCCTTCCTTCCTTCCTTCCTTCCTTCCTTCTTTCCTCCCTCCCTCTCTCCCTCTCTCCCGCTCTCCCTCCGTTTCTCTTTCTCTTCTCTTCTCTTCTCTTCTCTTCTCTTCTCTTCTCTTCTCTTCTCTTC